>NIPS01000040.1:1197115-1274338 GCA_002215975.1 Dryadomyces quercus-mongolicae
ATCTTCCACATCGCTAAGCCGACAAGGAAATCCTCGCGTATCCAAGTCAAGCACCTCTCGTACGACAACCTCTTCTTCTAACAGAGTCAGATTTGAAGAATTAGGTATGCTATCAATGCGAGCAGTCTTGCCATAACGTCGTTGGGTCAGGGTTGTACGAGGAACTGAGAAAATTTTGGAAGCTGCACGAATGCTGAGTTTTTGGTTATTCTGAAGAGCTTGGAGGGCAAGCTGTATCTGCGCTTCCTTTTGTTGCGCGGTCATGATTGTTCGTTGAGGAATTGATGTTTGAAGGTGGAAAGTTGTGTGAAGGGGGTTGGGTGGCCCACTCGCTTGGGTGGCCCGCTCGCATGGGTTATACGTTATGGAAGATGACACAAGCGCTTCTAGGAATTAAAGATATGTATTGCAGTCAAGGGCAAGATAAATCCAGAGATATTAGGGTTGAGAAAGTCTATCGCCTAGGAACACGGTATATACATCAAAATATACACATAATTCATGGGAGAAATACTTATTTCTTAACGACGGCCAACACGTCTGGTTTGTAAATCTCACAGCAACTCGACTACTACTCCAACCAGCCCCTGGACAGGGTTTTTTAACAATGCACCAGTCCAGACGCCCAGATCGTGACTGATGCGGAGTCTAGTACAGAAAGTAGGTAGACCGGCCCCTTGCCGAGTTTTTGGGCTAGCGGCTACCAAATTGAACTGCCTCATCCAAGGCGAGAAACATACATCTCATCTGAGATGAAGATATCTGAGATGAAGATCGTCCAGCGTCGGACCAGTCACCTCAGAGATGGAAGTTAAGATAAAGATAGCAGACGAGCCTGTGTCGATAATTAATTACGACATAGCTACTGCGGGCATTAGCACATGTCATATATGTTGTCCACGTGAGGTAACAGACTAAGAAGGCGCACAGACATAGGCAAGTAACACGAGTAACAGGCCTTTGCGAAATCGAGTGTAATTTAACATGCTGTCCGGGCCGCTAGACGATGTGAGAAACTAAACGACATCTACCCTGTGCATGTGTATTGATGGCCTCCGTTGTTCTTTCATTATCAACGGGATGAACTATCTCCGGAATATGCAAGAAATAGAATGAGCCATAACGTATCAGTAAGGATGAACATTTTCGAACTCGCTTCTATTAACCCAGAAACATTGTAACCCTAAACCCGCCACACGCTCCACAATGCCCGTAAATGCATACTGATTTGGTGGTTTCTTGTTTACTGTTCGTCCTAGGTCACTCGCAGATGATACTCGTACTTGTAAGCTGACCTAGTTCAAGGCCTTACGTGCATCACAAAATGAGGCGTACTCGGCGTAAGTATAACTTTTAAAGTAATAACTGAACGAATAACTGATGATGTCCCCTCTCTACGTGAGGGAGTTCACGAGGTAAATAAATAGACAGGGGGCTGCACCGCCACGGCATCAGCCACACACTGGATCCCGGATCTACCTACTCCGTACGTAAATATTACTTGCTTCGTACTCTACTCCGTATTTTCGTACAGGTTCTGTACGGAGTATAGCGTTGGGTTGCATGGCACAATCATACGAGCGGCCCTAACGTAGTTTATCATCTACCCGGCCACATCACCTACCCGGCCACTTTTCGCTACCTTGCAGACTTTAATCCCTACAACTCACCCTAAGAACACTCAATTGAATCCAAAACAATATAATCTGATAAATCATCCATCTCTTCTGCCTCTGAACAGGTTCTTGCATTGTGACCAGTCTTGCGGCAGATGCCACAGAGCCGCGCGCCCACCTTATGCCGCTTGGATGGCCCCCCCTCCACAACTTCATCACGTCCATCCTCCTCGACCGCTCCCTTTTCCGTCAAAAGCCTGCTGGCCTCCTCACCAGTAAGAGGTCCCGAATCCTGTAGTCGAGTTCTTTTGGCCCTTCGGCGTTTAGAGAGGGCCTCGTTCGCCTCTCGAAGTGCTTTGACCTCCCCCGTTAAAAGTGTTAGCCGGTGGCTAACACTGACT
Source organism: Dryadomyces quercus-mongolicae (assembly GCA_002215975.1). Taxonomy (NCBI): domain Eukaryota; kingdom Fungi; phylum Ascomycota; class Sordariomycetes; order Ophiostomatales; family Ophiostomataceae; genus Dryadomyces; species Dryadomyces quercus-mongolicae. The sequence goes on from NIPS01000040.1 coordinate 1,199,133, forward strand.
GTAGCTTTTGCTAGCTGGTCGATAGACAACAAAATTGGTGTTGGGGAGCTTCCCTGGTGCTGTTTGACTCGATCCTTAATGAGAGTTAATGATCTTGTTGGCCTTGCAGTATTGGTCGAATTCCGCGTTGATATGGCTCTCGTGCCCGTCAAGCACAAGCATCCGATATTGGCCCTTTTGACGAGCTTTCGTCTGTTGATCAAAGTGCTTAAGCCATTCCAGACCCGTATCGTGGTCGGTCCAGCCGTTTTGGGTTGTCTTCACAACCCAGGTGCTTGGGATGTGGCCGCTAGAGTACCAGGCGGCTAGGTGGAATCGGCCCGCAACGCAGAGAAAAGGCGACACGATATGACCATCCGCCGCAACAGCACAAATTGCTGTAGCCCATTCCCGATTGCCAGGCTGGATAGCTTTTGGCCTGTTGATGCGATCTGAGCGTGTAACAACCATGCCCGCGCGGATCATGCCCATCATGAAGCCTGTCTCATCGAAGTTGTAGAAATCGCTGTCTTGGATGCCGTACTCGGCACGCATCGTAGCAACTAGATGAAACCACGCACCTAACACGTTGGGATCTTCTTGTAAGGCCCTCTGATAGTCATACGGGCGAGAAAAACGCGTGCAGAGCTCTGGTCGTCGCGTAATAAGCCGAGTAGCCCAACATTTCCCGACGCGTCGTGCATTGCGCTTGACCAGTAAGAGATTGGCCATATCTTCCACATCAGCTTTCTGGGGCGAAAATCCTCTCGAATCCAGCTGTAGGATGTATTGAACAATAGCATCCTCTTCGGNAGTTGTAGAAATCGCTGTCTTGGATGCCGTACTCGGCACGCATCGTAGCAACTAGATGAAACCACGCACCTAACACGTTGGGATCTTCTTGTAAGGCCCTCTGATAGTCATACGGGCGAGAAAAACGCGTGCAGAGCTCTGGTCGTCGCGTAATAAGCCGAGTAGCCCAACATTTCCCGACGCGTCGTGCATTGCGCTTGACCAGTAAGAGATTGGCCATATCTTCCACATCAGCTTTCTGGGGCGAAAATCCTCTCGAATCCAGCTGTAGGATGTATTGAACAATAGCATCCTCTTCGTCCATCGTTAAATTCGATTGGCTTCTATAAGTAGCAGCCTTTAAAGGTCTCCCAGCCATTCTATCTTGCAGGGTTGTTCGCGGGATATCGTACTGTTTTGCGAGGTGTCGGATGCTTGATTTTGGGTTCATACGTTTTGCGTTTATTGCAAGAACAATGCGAGACTCAATTGTATGAACTGACATGGTTGTGGTGGAATAAAACGCGTGTTGAAGTTGAGGTTGATGAAATTAGAAAAAGTGGCCGGGTAGATGATAAACTACGTTATTTGAAATGCATAAAATAGAAAATATCGGAGAAGAAAGAAGTAAAATATTCTCACTGTCGATAATAATGTGGCCTGCGATTGGGCCGGGGCAAAATTACTACAAAAGCTTGCATAAGACGATGACGGAAGGTGGCCATAATTCAACATGTCATCGTTCAGTATTGGCCAATTTTCGTCTATTATTTGCTGTCTGAATTAAGTATTGATATCACGTGCTCATATGAATGTGGAATACGAGCACAGGCATCGCGGACGGATGCCTCGCAAGGTACTCCGTACTCCGTACATCCACCAGGAATGCATCGACCGATTAGTGCTTTTTTTTTCCCGCAGAATCTGCTGGTTTTTTTTTGCCTCGTTACGCCTTTACCATAGATTTGTCCAGGAAAAAACGATAACCACAGCCACACAGGTGCAGGTGGTCGAAGGAGCACATCCTTGGATCATGCGTGGCGCCAATAACACCCCTAGTCTTCATTGTTGCAGCGACTCCCCAGTAGTGAAAGACAGCCATGCTTACAGGGCTCCGTACACAGTCACACCTCAAAATAAAATTCAGCTAATATTAGCTAAACTTGCCTAAGAGACCATTTTAAAAATCATTCTAGGCGCAGTGTAAATGCCTAAGAACTACTTGGTTGGTTCCCGGGAAAGACCCCCTTGAAGATAGTGCAAATATGATGCCTATACAACTGCTAATAAAAGACGCAACTCGACAAACTCCGAATGGTAAGGTCACATCGTGATGTCTTCTGCAGTCGAAGGATCTATCTTACTATACGAAGAACACGAGAAGTGTGAAAGTACCCCATACTTTGTACGAGAAGAATGAATACCTGTAACACAGTTCCAATTTACTATTTATTACCATGTTTCTCTTTCATTTCTTTATGACTTGGACATTGCATTCTCCATACAAGTTATATCATCATGAGCTCTGTCGAGACATCTTCTACTTTTGACTACATCATCGCGGGCGGTGGCACGGCCGGCGTTGTGGTAGCCGCTCGCCTGAGCGAGAATCCTAGCGTACGAGTGCTACTCATTGAAGCCGGGGCAGATCGGAGCGAAGATCCCCTTATTCTCACACCAGGGCTGGTTGCAGCAACATATGGCAAGAAAGAGTACGATTGGAATTTTGCTTCAGTACCCCAGACCTCTCTCCATGGCCGGACCATTAACCAGGCACGCGGCCGTATGTTGGGTGGCTCCTCGGGCATCAATTTTATGATGACGGTGTACCCAAGTCGTGGCATCCTTGACGCATGGGGTTCCTTGGGCAATGATGGCTGGACATCGGAAATTCTGGAGCCTTACTTTCGCAAATTTGCCACCACAGAGCCACCGCCGGACTCAACGTCTACAATCTGCCGCATGACGCCTCACTATGATGAGAAAATCACGCAAGCCGAGTCAGGTCCCGTCAAAGTATCCTATGGCGAGGGACACACAGCCAACAACTCGGCTTGGTTTGATACCTTTGAAAAGCTGGGACTACGCATGGATGCCGATCCCCGCAGCGGCATTTCCGTCGGAGCTTTCCAGCACACAGCATCCATCGATCCCAAAACGAAGACGCGCAGTTATGCTGTGACGGCCTACTTGACTGCGGACGTGCGTGCACGTGCGAATCTGACTATCTGGACCGAGACCACAGTGACAAAAATCCTGCTAGAGAAGCCAATAGGCAATGGCACATCAACCGAACCTGACGTTGCCGCTGTGGCTAGGGGTGTCCGTGTGCGCTCGGGCGAGGAGGAGCGTGACGTTTTTGCGCGTGCTGAGGTGGTCTTGGCCGCAGGCGCGTTGCAGACGCCACAGTTGCTCGAAGTTTCGGGCATTGGCAGCCACAGCCTCCTTGAGAAGCACGGGATCACCGTCGTCGTGGAAAACCCCAATGTTGGCGAACACGCACAAGACCACCCAATTGTCTGTCAGAGCTTTGAGGTCGCTCCCGGCGCTACATCGGGAGATATTCTGCGTGACCCCAACATTCTCAACGCTCTCATCCAGCAATATCAGACCAGTGGAGAAGGCCCCCTAGGCCAGCACGTCATCAGCTCTGCCTATGCCCCCCTTGTGGATTCCAATGGCAAACTGTCGACAGAGGCATGCCAAGAGCTTTTCGACCAGCACCCTTGTAGTAGCAAGAACGAACAACACAGTGTAGTCCGCCAGCTCATGTCTTCACCCACGCAACCGGCTGTGCAGTTTCTGCTGTTCCCAACGCAAGTGGCTATCAACGAAAACCCTGTCTCGATGGCTGAGATTATCACTCCTGTGCGGCCTGAAAACTACATCACTGTGATGACGATTTTGAACCACCCATTCTCTCGTGGCCACGTGCACATCACCTCGAAAGACATTCACAAGCTGCCGGTGTGGGATCCATGCTACAATGCAGAAAACGTGGACCTCGAGATTTTGGCGCGTGCTGTGCGCTTTGTTGAGACCTTGGTCAGCACAAAGCCCTTTGCCAGCCTCCTCAAACCAGCTGGTGAGGGTAAGCGGCTGCCTGACCTTCGCGCTGACAATCTCGATCGGGCACGTGAGATTGTCCGCCAAGCTCAGATCTCCGTATTCCATGTCTCTGGAACTTGTGCTTTGCTGCCTAAGAATAAGGGCGGTGTGGTCGATAGCAAGTTGCGCGTCTACGGCGTGCCGAATTTGAGAATTGTCGACGCCAGTATCTTTCCGATTGAGCCGGTTGGTAATGTGCAGAGCACAGTCTACGCTGTGGCTGAGAGGGCAGCCGATATCATCAAGGAGGGCTGCAAGATGGCATGATGGGGCCATCGGAAAACGCCGGCAGTGGAAATAAACATTGTTCTCATCTCCTTACTAGCTACAGAGTCCACAGCAGTGGTTGAGCTGGCCACCATACTCCGTGCTCCTGATCTGTGGCATCGTAGTCTGCAATACACCCTCAACGCTTAAATCCTTTAAATGGCCTCCTACTCCTTCCGCCACGCCCGCAAAACATCTGTAAATGCTTCGTCCAGGATACGTAGCCCCTCATCAATCTCCTCTTCCGTTGCCGTGATGGGAGGTGCCAGTCGGAAGACACCGCCCATGTTAGGAAGGCTAACAATGTTGCAGGAGAGGCCACCGGCCATAGCGCGCGTGGCGACAGTTTGGCCCAGCTCGGGACCGGGCGCGTAAGTAGCAGCATCTGAAATGATCTCGATGCCCTGCAGAAGTCCACGGCCACGTACATCGCCGATGCACCAATGCTTTTTCTGGAGGGCAAGTAGGCCAGAATGCAGCTGGGCACCGCGCTCCGCCGCACGTTCACACAAATGGTCACGTTCGACGATCTCAAGGACTTTGGAGCCTACCGCTGCCGGCAGGGGGTCATTGAGATGGGTGGTGAGCCATAGAAAGCCGGCCTCGGCACAACCCCGGGCTATCTCGGCTGTTGTCGTCACCGAGGCTAATGGCAAGCCGCAACCAAGTGTCTTGGAGAGCGCGAGGATATCGGGAACAATGGCGATGCCGTCTTCATTTGTGTGGTGCTCAAAGGCCCACATTTTGCCCGTGCGGCCGACGCCCGTCTGGGCCTCATCAAGGATCAGCAACATACCACGACGGCGACACTCTCGCTGCAGACGGTAAAGATAGCCGGGTGGCAACTCGAGGATGCCGCCTGTTGAAAGAATGGGCTCAATGATGAAGGCGGCCAGGGAACCAACGCTCTGGCGGTCGACCATGGCCCAGCCGTAGTCCATTTCTGTTTGCCAGTCGTAGGAACCGTCGGGCTTCCGGAAGACAGAGCGGTAGGCATAAGGCGCCGGAAAAGCCAGCTGGCCCGGCATTGTCGGCCCAGCATTGCGACGACCCGTGGAATATGTGGCTGCACCAGCACCCATGGTGAGGCCGTGGTAGCTGGACGACAGGGCGACGATTTCGAAGCGGCCTGTGTACAGCTTGGCAATCTTGATAGCGGCCTCCGTCGACTCAGAGCCGGTATTGAGGAAGAAGGACTTGTCTAACGGTGCCGGAAGCAAGCGAGCCAAGCGCTCGGCAAGGTCGACCACCGGACGTGTGATCATGTTACTCAGTAGATGGTCAAGTTCGCCAATGGCTTGGCGTACCACCGCAACGATTTCCGGGTGTGAGTGACCCAACAACGAGCTCATCTGGCCGGAGGTGAAGTCGAGAATCTGCCGACCACAGGCATCATAGAGACGTGTGCCCTTGGCGTGGGTGATCACGACAGGACATGGTGGCACGCCAGTGTCCATGAGATACTGTTGGGCCTTGGCCAACACTGCACCCGTGTCATCTGTTCCGCTGGTCGGCATGGCGTGTAGAGAAGATGAAGATGCAAACAGGGAAGCCCGACAAAGAAGCCGGACGTATGGGCTGATATATAGGTGCGCCACTATTCTTTCCGCGGGCAACGGAGATTAGTTTTCCGCGGCCGATTGCGCGGTGACTGCATGTGTTACATAGTCATTCAAAAGCTCTCCAGACTGTCCCAAATACTGGGAAATAAGACATCGGCAAACGCATCGCCGTAGATGTCCTCCTCTGGCTCGATCACAACGGTATCTCGGGTGGGTTCTGCGCTACCTTCGCCTTCGCCTGCCATCAGCCGTTCTACGACATCGGCGTGCTGCGAGATGCAGATATCAGCCAGATCCCAATCACTGTGCTGTTGGTGGTGGCGCAAAGCAGCCAGAAGGTCAGCGGTCAGGCGCATCGATGGACTGTGTGGTAGGTCGGCCTGACAGGTAGTTTCTTCGAGGGCACAACGCGTTAAAAAGGTGGCTGTCTGCGCAAACGTCATGGCCGTCATGGGCAACCAAAAGCCGCCAAGCTGGACGTCATCAAGCTGCTGTACAAGCAGCACGATCTGTTCAGCCGAACGGCGAATCTGCATATATCGGTTTGCAAGGGGCAAGCCCTGGCGCTTCTCGGTAGCCAGAGCGATTCTATGCAGCAGCATACAGATAGCCAGGTAAGCCAGTCGCAGGTTGGAAGCACCAGGCAGAGTGGCAAGGTCCTGGTGGCTGGCGCGAACAACAACAGCAAGGCGCAGGATTCCGGGCAAGCCGTCGACCCAGGAATTGAGGTGGAGGTCTAAGTCGACTTCGAGCGAGGACGTCGTCCGCGAGTAAACATGTTCCAGGCAGCGGGCCAGCACCTCGGTGAGGCCAACTAGGGCTGCAAACACAGCAGCAGCCGGGGTTTCCTCGTTATTTATCGCGTCCATATCTTCTTTGTCGTACTGCCCCTCGCGGATATGCGGTGGTGTCCCATAAGCCAGGCTTGCCCAACGGTCGTGGACAAGCAGACACCGCCACAACTGCGTGCGCCTACACTTCTCAGCGTCTGACAGATCCCACGTCCGCGGGCTGCGGTTGAGACCGAGCGCGTGTGCTAGTGACACTGCCGCTCCAAGTAGCACACCATTTCCCATCATCGCTGTTGTCGGCCGTCCACCAATGTTGAGGAGCAGTGCCGGCAGTGTGGCTGTACTAGGCATTGCGTGAAGTTCAGCAAACAAAGCCTCGCCAGCCAAGTTCCACACGAAGCGACCGTCGGGACGTCGCGACTCAGAGGCCAGCTGCACGTCGTTGTCCCAAAATGTCAGTGTGTGGGCGTATAGGCATGCCAACAACGCCGGAGACACGCGGCTGCGGTGGTACTGGCTACGGAAGGCGTGCTCATCCACAAGGGGGAAACAAGGGTTGACCTTGGTGAAGAAGCTGCATGATTTAGTTGAAGTCATAACTCTTCTTATCCATCGTACTCACACATCCACTACTTTTTCGGTTAACGGTTCTAGCAACTTCTCGATCATCTCTAGCTGCAGTGCTGCTACATTCGTCCGGCGTGTCGTCAGCCCCAGTGGCCGCTTCTGTACGCGCGTGAACAGCACCGGCTCTACCTGTGTCGCCGAACGTGTCAGCCTCGTCAACCGGAGCCCGCCCCTGGCCATTGTATGCGTGCTCGACAAGTAGTTGGCCAGCACATGGTTGTCATATCCGACCACAGGGCCGATGATGTGCGGGTTTTCCTCGCCGTCGTCGGCCAGCGCGCTCAGTGGAGCCAGTGTCTGAATTTCTGGTAACTGTGCTGCTGTTGGTACAGACTCCGCGGCTGCTATTCGTGTAGAATGACGCCTTTTGCTTGGACGGACAGCCGGAGCTGTGGATGTGGTCGCAGTGCCACTCATCGGAAACTCACAGTCTGTTCCGTGGATGTTGCACATGGCACACACGACAGTTCCAGCCACAACCTTACATCGTGATTTTCGCCGACGGCAGGCCGTGCAGGCAGGTCGTGAGTGTGACCGATATGGGCGATCTGGCGAACTTGTCTGCATAGCTGAGTGGTATGTAGAAGAGTAGACTCGGCATGTTGCAGCTGAGCCTTTCCGCGGGGAACTTCCCCGCGGAAGTGATTATATAATGATACTCATGTGGATCAGGATGCAAGTGTGGCTGCACCTGTGGCTGTGCATCCACCTCTCTGTATTTATTTACCCTGTAAACTCCCTCACGTACGCAGTAGTTGGAGGGGTATTCAATCTATTATTCATTTCAGAAGTTGTATACTTTGTCGAGTTCATTACTCACGTTGTGATGCACGTAAGGCCTTATGCTAGGACTACTTACTATGTCACCTGTGAGTGGTCTAAGACACACACTCTCTGATAGTTACGTGGAGTGGAACAAATCTGTACTCCCTACCTCGTACGAGTAAATAATAGAGGTCACGTGTACTTTCATCTGTAGAGCCAAGAAACAAGATGTTGCCTTGCGGAATACGGAGTACTCCTTACGCTGTGTTACTTAACCTACGAATATTATATAAATAACGTGTTCTAGATACGAGTGTGCTTGAAAATAGTCGATCTAAGTTTTAATAATTAGTAGATTTATCACATTCTCAATGCATTTGCATTCACCACTTCTTTATGAGCTTTGTCTTGTTTCTATAAGCTGTGCTGTAACTCCTCGATACAGGACTTTCAATTTTGGTATGGACACTGGATTTTTAATCTAACTAGCGGATTGTTTTGATACTAAATGGTGGTGCTCGCATAGGCTACCAGAATCTGTACTATAAAGACATGAAGAATCTAGTCTCATACTCCCAGACACAAAGTTTCGACTACTGCACAAAAGCTTGGTCCTTATCAGTTATAAGCTTAAGAACTATACGGAGTTATGCCAGTGTTATATATTGAAAAATTCTGCAGTTTAGCCTCCGGCTATCATTCCTTGATGCCGTTAAGTCCTTCCTAAGAAGTGTATGCTCTTGGCATTAAACTCGCTATTTCTATAGGAACCGCGACATTCCGTGTTACTAATATATATTATTACCCATCTTTGGATGGGTAGATATATCTCATTGCATGCACGGAATATTACGAAATCCTCCGTATGGAGTTGCAAAGAGGTTTCTATGGTTCGATAGATAGCAATCTATTTATTCCCTGTAGTCTTTGATTCTGTTTGCTGTACAGTTCGTGTCATTTTAATAATGTGCCGAGTGCTATCGTCATCGGCATCCCGTTCATCCACATCAACAGCTTGTGCCTCAGTCAACACACGACTGCCATCGAATCGTCCCCGTACCCGGCCAATTGTCACGAGTTCTGCATCACCGGAGTGAGCATAGCCACGATCTGTGCTTTCATCCTTGGCCAGGTGTTTGAAGCACGCACGTAGCATCGGCAGGGAGCCGAAAGTAATGCATAGGCCACACTCAATAACAGTCCACAGGACAATATTCCCAACAAAATACAGTTTGTCCCGGGGCTTTATATACGCATCAGTAAATGGTATGCGAATGATGCTCACACAGCCAGTTCTGTATAGAATAAAAAGTCAGCATCATAAGGAAATGTACTGGCCTGGTCGACCATGGAACGTACATGATTCCCAATCCCAGGATCAAATGAAGATATAGCTTCAGCCGGCTTCGCATTTGCAAATCGTGAAGCAAAAAGAATGGAAGAATGGCAACTGTAAGATCTGTAATCACGTTGGAAACAGATGCCCCGTAGGACAAACCTATAGCAGTAACAGGAGACCAGCACGTTCCGGGTAATGTATGATCCCAAAATCTCGCGAGTGGGTGACACTGGTTGAGTATGATAACGAAACTAACGATACTCAAACCAGCAGATAGAATAATGAGTCCACGGAGGATATAGATATGGATATTATTCTGGGCAATTCGTAGGATGGTGATACATATGCTTGACTTGATGAACACTAAGCACACGGCGTAAAACACCTGCCAGAAAAGTACGGCCTGTAGGTAGGCGAAAATAGTAATTAGTTTTTAACGTGTTCGCGCATGCTAGAATCGCACCATACCTTGTAACCTTCTTTACTTGTCGCATCGTCGAGGCGGTCATCTTTTGTGCCGATGCCTGTATATGCTCCGTAAATCACAATAATGTATTGCCCCATATTGATCAACTGTCCCAGGACTCTTGGTTAGCTATTATCGCCGTGCTTTCGACAAGCACCGAAAGGAAAACTCCGATGACTAACATATCCAATCAACATGACAATGTCATCAATTCCGTAGTTTCTGGTTTTCACCCGGATAAAAAGCCGCATTGATATGACAAGCGTTGTTACCACGGAAAAGATGATCGTGCAGCAAAGAATGGCTAGTGCCAGGCCTTTTGGCTGCACAGCACTCCACGCATTAATACCATCTCCAGCCATTACCGCCTATCCGTCCGTCGTCTGATTGAAAGCCAACAGGATAGAATATACGGCAGAGACAATTTAGTTCTTTGGATACACCCAGGATTATAACTATTCTAACACGTGCTGCGTTAAGACGCATGGCTTATTTTGAATACGGAGTGCTCCGTAGGCACTTTTTTTAATGTGATTTGTCGTCTTCCCCTTTATACAAGCCGGGGTCAGCGCTCGACAGGGTCATTTTCGGGACCGGGGCAATACGAGGTACGGGATACGGAGTAGTTACTCCGTATTATACCGATGACAAGGATGCGCCTAAATATAAATATATTACCCTGCACTCTCTACTATTCCGTACTCTACGGCCAATCCGGAGTATGTGATTCAAAGTTCCAATGCCATTTTGCGTCCCATAATTGCAATGCATATGATGAAAACGTATTGAGCCAAAAATAAGAGAGTTTTATTATTATTAAGAGAATGCCTGTAAAAAGTTTCTGTGAAGGCCTGCAGCAAAGCTTCGAGGCACACCGTACTTTAGTAATCATGTAGAAAAACAAATGCTATTGGGCCCATACACAGTACTCCGTACTGGAACTGATTGTTAGTCGCTTGGTTATCATTGGCCGCAACGTCGTTAAGTACATAGTATATATACAGGGCAAGGGCGTGCTTCGTATATCGCATAGCGGTAAGAATAAGCGAAAAAAAAAGAACACGAAACCAAGAAGTCTAAGCGGTGCCCAGCGGAATTGCGTACCGACACAACAAACACGTCAAGGGAGTTCAAGAACAATCAAACTGGAAGTATAAATATGCCCTAGCATGCCCCCTTTTTGACACACTCGTAATGCTCCGTACTCCGTACACGTTCTATAGCGTGTGAAATACTCCGTCAGTAATAAGGCCTGAGTATTACCATTTTGTCACGTATTTGTGGTCCTTTTTCGGCTATGCGCATTTACTTTATTCTACTATGCACAAATTACGAGGTACAGTCAGCAATATTCCAACTTGCTTATAGCTGAGGTGACCATTGGTAATAAATTTGTAAATGCCTTGAGTTATCTTATGTGAGATAGCGGAGGTGCAAAATTTCTTTTCTTTTTTGATCAATTTATGTATTACTCCGCACTCTGTATGGGCTTAAAGTCATAATAAAAGATACCTTAAACCTCAGGATCTCCAACCACAGCATGCATATTATTTGCATTCCGCCAGTCAAAATTGTCTACTTCGCAGCTATCGACGCCTCTTGTCTTCGCAACACTAATCATGGATGAAAACTACATTATTAAGGGCAAGATCGCTCTTATTACCGGAGAGGGGTCTGGTAGGGTTTGCCAAGAAGCATATGACGTGGCATTCCGCATTGACGCTCGTCTCTTTTCCTCTAGGAATCAATCACACTCTCGCCGAGAAACTTCTCTCTGGAGGCTGCTCAGTGATGATTGCCGACATTGGCCTCCGTGAGGAGTCCCAGGCTACACTAGGCGAGTACTCAAAGGAAGGCGAAGGCAAAGCCTTAGCCAGTTTCTGCAAGACAGATGTCGTGGATTGGAGTCAGCTCAACATGCTGTGAAAAACAACACTCGACTTGTTTGGTCACATAGACATTGTTATCAACGGCGCCGGCATTTTTGAGCCGCCCCAGTCGTCGTTTTGGAATCCTCCCGGGGTTTCGTCTGTGTCCAGGGATACGACCGATACCACCATAGGCTCTTACTATCTTTAACGTGAATGTTATTGGTTTCATCCGGTTGGCCCAGATGGCCATCGATTACTAGTGCGAGAACAATATTCAGGGCAATCTTCTCTGGGTAACCAGCATCGGGGGATACATATATTCGACCCAGACACCCTTTTACTTTGCTAGAAAGGCGGCGCTCCTCAGCATGGTCGCCTCTCTGCAGGGTCTGCGAAAAATCAAAGGTATCCGCAATTCGGCTATCTGTCCCGGACCAACGCGGACGCCGCTGTTCCATCAAGACTTTTGCAATGACCACTTAGGCAAGGACGAGGTGGCCAACTTGACGCTGGCATTGCTGACTGATAAAAAGTACGGCGATGGCAACATTTTAAAAGTCATGAAAGTGAAAACCAAGGAGGAACCCGCCGTCTATCAGAGAGAAGTGCAACATAGTGCACTGTACCCCACCGTGAGCCCGATGGGGGCAGGTACAAAGCCATGGATGCGGAGATTGAGTTCATGCGCCAGGTGGCTGAGAAAGGCATGCGATCCTTCTGCTAATGTGAGATACGCGAGGCATATCGAGGCAGGCCATGGAAAATGGACCCCGATGCACGCCATATATTAGGAAGTAGTACGGAGTGTACAGAGTAGTCGTAGTATTAAAAAGTTAAGCAACATGCCGCCGTATCTCGACATAAGAACTTTTAAACATATTTTTGATGCAGGTTTGCAGAAGTATATATATACGTGTGTGTGTATGCATATTGTGCAGATGGTTATTATTAGATTGTGCATGAGGTATTATGCTGAAAGTGATCGGTAGAGATGAAAACATTGTCTTTTCATTTCATTCATATCTTTTTTTTAGTTCCCAGGCACAGAATGCAACATACATTGAACTAATCGAGGCTGTGCGGTCCTCTCACCATGTTAGTGACCAGCTGGAACACAGCAGTTTTATTTGTAGCGAGAATAAAGGATGTGTACATTAGGTGACTCCAACCAAGTGGCACGACAGACTAACGAAAACTACGAGTGCAGAAAATGGGCAAACTCCGGCAAGGCACAGATACAGGAGTGAGCTCATGCATCGCCATGTCAACCCAGATGGCATTATTAATTTTCCGTGAAAATAGAGAACGGCCATACACCGTTAAATATCCGCATCTACCCAGATAGCAAAATACAAACTGATAATTTATTACGCGCTCATCAAGACCAGAATAGATATGCGCTGGCAGATCTCACTCGCGCTCCCTGCAGTTCTCTCAGCAGCTATGCCATCGCCCCCTCGCATGGCGCCTCCCGACCCAGCCTTCCCGTTCACAGTCCTATGCGAAGGCTGGACCCTTGGCTACACCGCCAACCCAAACCACCAACTCGTGCTGTGGACAGTATGCCGCAATGACAATGAGACAGAGGTGGTTTCTGAGCTGGCGCTAGACCGATCGCTGGTGGCGGGCCAGGACTCGATACTGCCTGCACATCCATCGTAAGTGTAGCAGCAAGCATAGAGAACTACATATATTACACGGCTAAATTTGCACAGGGATTCTGCGGAGCGTTGCTTTTCTGAGATTTGTGGCGGGTGTGGCCTCTCAGGACAGACGTCAGTAATTCAGTGCAACTGCACGACAAGTCCGAATGTGCTCTCGGTTGACCTTGGTATGTCTTCTGAGTTTCCATGTTTTAATCATATCTCTGTTGAATCACTCGACATCAGCCGAATGGATCACTGCTGTCCGAGGAACCACATGTTTCACTGACGGTGTGGTGTGTGGCACCGTGGAGGTGAAGCACAATGGAGGGGAGCATAGAGAGAATCGTTGAGCCCACCGTGATTAAAATGAGACGAACAAATGAATGAAGGATGCATTCATAGACTTCCATCTGCGTACTCTGTATTTATCCTCCATTTATGTGTTCTTGCACCAGGTCCCAGCATCGTCGCATGCCTGTTCCCATCGTGAAGGCATCGCCAACATTGACTGCCTCAGCTGTGACCCAACAGCAGGCACTAGGTGCTGGCAGGTGGACATTGGCGTCCACCTCGAACAAGAATACATGCATCGTCTGGCGTATGTGCGAAAAGAGCCAAGGCACCGTGCCAAGGCAGGTGGCTTCAAGGTAAGGATTCTTCTTGTTTGTCTTGCCTGTGCCAGTGCTCACTCCCCACCACGCCTGTACTACTGCAGTGGCCTCTTTCTGGCGTTGGCTGGCTTGGCCAATTGTTTTCTTCTCTGGAAGATCGTGACTCGGCAATTGCCATAGACCCGCCAGCAGCCCGCGTGCTGGTCGGCGTTGCAATAGGTAATGGCCATCCATGGTGCGCACGGCACATACAAGTGTCTCGAGTACGCGAGCAGCTTTCTTGGGGCGGCGCAGAGGGAAGAGACGGGCGTGACTGATGGCTGTCTCGAGATGATTATGGTTGTCAACGCCAGACTCGAAGAATGCAGACGTCTTTGAAGATGTCTTTTTCGTCACCTGCCTGGGCGCCATCTCGAACGGCTCACACAGCTGACAGGCATCTTCAATGTCTGAGACACAACCGTTTTTCGGGTCATCTTCTTCATCTTCAACTTTTCCCAACAACCCTTCAGCATAAGCCCGGCAAGTGCTACGGATTGGACACGCGGCGCAACCAGGTTTGGGTGTGCACACAGTGCTGCCAAGCTCCATTAGGGCCTGGCCCCAGCGGCCTGGGCGGTCGCTAGTAGGGGGGTTGCCAGAGAGGTCGGGAGGCGGCTGTTCGTCTTCCCATGCTACCACACGCACGAGGGCCTCTGCTGCCGCCCAGAGCATGTCACCCACACCGCGATCGGTGGTTGGATCTGCGTAAAGGCCCATCTGCCGACTTAGCACGCGCATCACGTTGCCGTCGACCATGGCAGCCGCCCGTCCAAACACAATGGCTGAGATCGCCCCCGCGGTGTATCGGCCGATGCCAGGTACACGTGATTGCAGGGCGGTTGCATCAGCAGGTAGTAGGCCCTGCAGGTCAGGGGCGGCCATAATGGCTTGTGCAGCCGCGTGTAGCCTGGCGGCACGGCTGTAGTAACCAAGACCACGCCAGGCTGCGAGAACATCATCGGGTGCAGCAGCGGCCAGTGAAGCCACCGTAGGCCATCGTGCTATCCAGTGCGTCCAATAGTCGATGACCACTGGGATACGCGTCTGTTGGGCCATAATCTCGCTGATCCAGACCTCGTAGGCGCGCACGGCCAAGACTGCCCGGTCTGTTGAAGCTGGGTTCGCCCAGGGTTTCCGCCAGGGCATGCCACGTGTACCGCTGGTGGAATCGTACCAGGACAACAAGTCATGACGGACCTCACGTCCACGTGTGCTATCAAGTAGAAGGGGTCGGTGGTAAGCAGTGGCGTGTCGGCGCTGCGGCGGACGGCAGGCATCGAAGGAAGCAGGTCGCTTGGGGTTCACCGTCGAGAAGAGGCGTCGGTATAAATCTTCTCTAGCCGCAGTAGTAGCCAAAGTACTGACTTTTCGGCGTTTGGGTTGCACAGATACCTCGTTAGGAATATATGGGGTTTCTCCGCCATCATCGTTGCTGTTATTGTACTTGTGTTTGGCTTTGTCGTTTGTATTCTTCCTTTTGGCATTGCGACGCGAATTGCCCGCTGATTCATCTTTGCCGCTGCCCCCAGACTGCACAGATATCTTCCTGGCCGCAGCTGCCGCGCTAGCACGAACACTTCTGGTCATGGCAAGAAGGTGGTTATGTGGGATGGATCCGTAGATTGGCTGTCTTGATCCACAAATGGCTCTGCATTTCAAAACATCGACACGTCGTGGACGCCTGTTCACGTGATTTACGGCTTAGTCATTTACTGGCAACATCAAGCTTGTCTCTCCTTCTGGATTTTAACAGGGGAATAGGAGAGGTATGTTTCCCAGAAAATGCTTGATGCAGAAACAATATGAATTGATACCACAGATATATGGTAAGACATTTGAAAACATCTTGTTGCTCCTATAACCCCGCACCAATCAGTTGTCCATGTTTCTCGATCACGTCATCACGTCTTTAGCGATGACCAAAAGATGGGTGCCACGCCCTGGCTTGCAAAACTGGACGGATTAACTTCACCTTTTCACACATCTACATCCATGACTACTGCATCATTCCGTTACGCTGATCCGGCCACGATCAACGCCGCCGGATCTCCGCCTAAGCCGTGGTCTAAAGTCGACACGGATGCTTCTTCGTACGGGCGCATAGAAAGGCGGCGGTCCGTAACCGACATCCGGACAGCCACCACAGCCAACCAGTTTAGTGTCGATGTTGTGGGGTTTTCTTTTTTGCACGACGTGCCGGCGACTGAGCAAGCGTTTATCGATGAAGCGGCTATCCGGGCGGGTTACTACCACGAAGTGAAACAGTTACTCTTGGAACATCTGCCTCGACAGTGCGGCGAGCGTATCGCGCGAATCATCATCTTTGACCACACTGTCCGGAGGCATAATCCTCAATCGCCGCGCCAGCCAGTGCAGCAGGTGCATGTGGACCAGACGCCAGGGGCAGCCGCGCAACGTGTGAGGAAGAACGTGACCATAGAAGCTGAGGCGGAAGCTTTAATGCGGGGGCGCTATCAGATCATCAACGTGTGGCGACCGATTGGTCACGCGGCGTCTGACTTTCCTTTGGCGTTGGTGGACTGGCGAACGACAGACCCGACTGATGTTGTGGCAGTAGACCTGCTGTATCCTACATGGCAGGCAGACACGGGAGGCGAGGTACTGCCAACGGCAGAACGTGCACAGTCAACAGAAGGATATGCCATCAGGGGTAAGCGGGCAACAAAGACGGACGAGTAGCACTGGCTAACGTCCCTGCAGGTGAAACGTACTCGGTCATTCCCAATGACAAGCATAAGTTCTACTACGTCAAGGACATGACGCCCGATGAGGTACTGCTGATTAAATGCTTTGACTCGCGCAGCGAAGCCATGGCTGGCGGACGAGCTGCCGTAGCTGCATGGACGCCACACACAGCCTTTGTTGATCCAGCTACCCCAGCAGACGCGATGGGACGGCAGAGCATCGAAGTGCGGTGTTTGGTGTTTTACGAGTAACACGATGTAACAAGTCCGAAAAAAATGAAAGAATTATCTGCGCACCAGAAAATGGATTAGATAGAATGCGGCAGGTTATGAGCAACATTGCAGCTGCGCGAGACAATATGCGGGCATAGAAAAAGATGCCAAAGGGCATGGAAGTGTTTGCTTGTGTTGCTGTACTTACCAGTGGTTCGAGAAATCGGCACGCTAATTAGAGAAGTCCCACATCGTTAGGTACCTCTGCATACGTGTTCACTACACTTCATTCTTCCCATTGGGATTGCCTGATCCACGAAGCCGAAGCGAAGGTTGAGGCACACTTCAGCCGTTGCGTCGAAGGCATTCACGCGCGTAGCGTGGATACACAAAAGTGAATAGCAAGAGTCTCTCCTAGTCTCGATCCATTCATCCCACCAATTTTTTTTAGCATAGACCTCAAGTTGAATTTGACGGAACACCTGCTAACGCTTCTCTTGTCGTTTTATCTAACTCTTCACCTTTTCGTCTAGATACGCACACCCGCACAGGCACACTTGCATTTTTTTTTGTCCACAAGCAAAAATAGGGTGACATCTCTGAAGTGTCACGATTGTTCTTTTCGCTATGGCTGCTCCAAAAGAAAACAACCTTGTAGGGGACGCTCTCACCGAGCGTGAGCGCGAGATCATGAGCAAGGCTTGGAGATGCCTGAAAACAACGCCCGAGGTGGGTTCACCAAAACCAACAGCATATGAGAGATACAGGAGGTTAATATTCGTATTATAGATCGATTTCACCAAACTTGCCGCCGAGTGCAATATGACAAACGTTGGTAGTGCTTCAAACGCCTGGTCCAAGATCAAGAAGAAGATATTTTCAGACTTGCCGTCTGCTGGAAGCTCGACCGGTCCAGCTGCCAATCGAAAGCGCAAACAAGTAACAAAAGATGAGAATAATACGACCACCAAGAGCTCTGCTTCCATTCCTACGCCCGATGCCAAAACTATGCCCATGGATGAAGTTGCGCCAGACAATGCTCTTGATGAGGCCGGCCAGAATGATCCCTTCACGGATGGTACCGCCTCCTTCACGCCAATTAATGTGGCTCCCAAACGCCGCCGCAATGTTACAGCAGCTGGCACTCCCCGAGCTCCTCGCACGAGTAAAGCAACTAAGGGGTCTGGCACTGGTCGTGGTAGAAAGACAATTAAGGAAGAGGAGGACATACACAATACATATCAAACGGGTGACGAGATTGAAAATCCTGACAATAAGATGGATGGCAATGATATCGGAGAGGATAGTGGGATCTAGAGCAACAGCAGAGGAGGAAACGCAGGGAAAGGACAGGCATTGCCAAGGAGAGAGAGATATAACAGCTTTCGAGTCTACACGTACGCTGCTGAAACTAGAAATATAAATATATGCATCTATACCATAGCAAATATTGGTGCAAGCTACATATTTCGTATGAAATCGCGACAAGATGCAACTTCTAGCCAGGCCAAGGCCTCAGCAGAATAAACGGTCACGTGACTATACAATATATCCTAGACTACATCCCCAGCAAATTGAGATGGCTTCAGACGAGTCACAAGTTTTCTCAGATTGCAGAGGGGTAAACGCTTCTGATTATGTAACATGGAATGATGTCTTTTATTTCCTGTCTCCCTCGAGAGGGGAGCCCTAACCAAACGAGCTCACCTGCTTTTCACTATTGGGTCAGCCTTGAGTTTTCCCCGACACCCACCATAACATCTCGGACACATAAATTGGGGTTTTTTTTGCAGCCTAAATATTTCTCCCTGCCTTTCCTTCTCTTTCTACCTCTCTCACACAAACATACATCTATTTTACATTCATCTGAGTTACTAGCCACCTACAATGTCGGGAATCCCTGTGGCAAGCCTTAGCCGTGACCGCAAAGTCGCTCAAGCGGTCTTAGAAGCTCTACTCCCAGACTATGACGGTATTTTTTGGCTTTTATTTCTTGCTCAGTCCCGTCAATATTGACAACTAATGCTCATGGTTTCTCTTTTCTCCAGTCGTCCATTGTTGCCTGAACTCCGAAACAGCTCTTGCTGAGCTTCCACTGCTTTTTGCCGGCCTTTCCGACATCAAGTGCGCGTCAGGAATTGGATCGAATGGCCCTCGTCCTGCTGGGCAGCGTATTCTGCCTCGTGCTATTCTTTTTGGCGATGTTCCGGACGATGCTGTGGCCCAGGTGACTGCAGCTCTAACGACGAGGGAAGGTGTCCAGGTCCCGGTTATTCGCGTTACCAAACTAGATGTCATTCTAGCTGGAAGCCTTCATCCCAGCCCGTCTGTCATTGCCAAGGTCTTCCGCAAGAAGCTGGCCAAGGAGGAATTGTGAAGAATGATTGGACAGATAATCTAGGCCGTTGCTAGGAAAATGGGCTGTCTAGCATGATATTATTGCAGCTCCTGGCAGTGCCGTCACAAACAAATCAACTGAGAATGCCTCTTGTTCGCATTTCATACTCTACCATAAAACAAAAACAAAATGCATATTCACCTAAACTGACCCCCAAAAGTGTACTAAAAGTGTCAATAGGCTTTCTCGTCATTTCACTTCTCGTTCCTTTGTATTCCTAGTATCATATACAACCGAAGCAACAACAAAAACATACGACACCACATTCTCCCAACATGTAGCCATGCCACCCAATGGGCCTTTACGAGTTCCAATGACCAAGTGGCTCAAAATGAAATACCATTATAATGAGGGTCATGATCATGAAAGGTGCAGCACAAACACAAATATGGGCACAGACGTCTCCGTACCGGCCTCTGTGACGATACTAGCTCTCAAATCGCCCATGATCCGGTTGCAAACAACAGCAACTCCATTTCATCTGGCACGACATGCACTTGGTAGCACCTCCGGCGTATCAGCATACAAGTTAATACAGAACTTGATTTTCCACCCGCACTGCCGTAGGAGAAAAGAAGAAGGTACATATCATGAGGGCACCAACCACCATTATATCACGATAGACCGCGCAGGTGTATGCGTTTTTCTTCCACAGAAACGGCTCCACGGTGGTTGCTGCTCATATTAACGCTGTGGGATATCCGTACAGCGCTACAGGCCTCCGACTAGATAGTGATGATCAAGAATAATTGGTAATAAAAGTTCGCGAAGCTGCTAAGTGCGTGAATGAGTGCCTCGTCGGGCAAGTACTTGGGCATACCATGCAGGTCAATCATGCCCACACTGAAACCCTAGAAGAGTACACCGACGAGCATGCCTATTTAACATCCATGGCTAAAGAACGATGATGGAATTTAGCAGCAGATGAGCGAGTCAACGGCAGAGCTAGTGGTGGTTAGTAACACGATAGGAAGGACCAGGCTGATATGGGGCCGTAATACCCATTCAACACGAATGGTTTACAATTATGCAGTGACAGACCGATTTTTCCAATGCCTTATTGCCTTGTTATTGTTAGTAGACCTGTTCCTGTTCATCTAGCATGTGTGTATACACAGGCGCCACCGAGGATATCTACTATCGCATGGCTGGCTAGATGTATTGCCGTATTCAAGGCAGGATCTAAAGTCTGTAAAGAAAGAGCTTCGATCTTCGAATGGGCAGTCCTTTTTTGGTTCACTTTTCCGTCCAGGAAGACCTTGATTTTGCCAGCCTTTCATTTTCATTTCATCTTTGCCCTGCCGGGACCCAAATTATTAGGACTTGGTTGGAATGTTGCGTATATTGCGAATCCAAGTGTGTTTGAATATGATGCAACCTATTTGGAGGCTGGGTGCGTTGTATAAGTGGACAGGTGAATATGTGGGAGGTGATTATGGTAGATAAGGAAGAGCTGTAAAAGAAGACATAAAAAATAGCATAAGAAAAGACATCTCTATTAAAAAGCCTTGGTGAAAATGCTTAATTATACTTTTAATGACGTCTTATTATGCATCAGTACTCCGTATTAGAAAGTATCCTAAAATATGGTAGGTGGAGACAGTCAATAAACCCCAATTCTTATTAGATACCTTCCGACTTTTCATGGACAAGGTGAGGTTGCGAGGTTGTGGTAGTTATATGATCAGTGGTGAGACTAGGAATACTTGTCCATTAAACATAATTGCACAACTAGTTCGGAAGATGCGTCTTCGTTAGGTAGGTTTGATTTCTTGGGATCCATAGAATAAGTATAGAATAGGATTATAAAGAGTGTAATATTGGCATGAGTAGTCTATCACACACGATTTCACTGGTTCAGTCGATAATTCATACATACGTAGAAAAGCGCCCGTCGGAACTGGTCTCCAGCGCAAGCGAAGAAGCACACGGCCTAACCTAGAGGTGTACCCAGGTATCCGTACAAGCCATAACGTTGCAGTTTTTCTCTGTACACCTCTCTGTACCTTCGTAGTTATGCTGTAACCTATTAGTAATGCACCAAGCATTGTGTTCCGTACGTGTAAACAATATGTAATTGATTCCGACCATATGCCAAGAGAAATTGGGGTAGCTCCACCTCATCGGCCAAGAGTGCGGCTTTGATAAGCTTAAATGTAGCGGGCGGACGCTATTATGTAGAGTAATATTGGGTGCTGCAGAGACCGTCACTGATCCATTGAACCGCTCGTCCACGCTGTTTCTCGTTAGATGCCATATGCTGTCGCCCCCACCGCATTTGGCTTAGTTGATAGATGCTTATCAACCAACGAGAAATCAACGGGGAAGCAGACTGTAAATAGTGTGCTTGACACGGAGTAGGCAGCAGATGAATATAACTGGGAGCTGAAAGCAAGGCTGGCCAAGTTGAAAGGGTTGTTGATTAAGTAGTGGCGATGTGATCAAAGACATGGCCGGTGACAACGCCATAGCTAATAAGACTTACGTGGTTAGAATAGAGTAACGCAATGCGTATTAAGGTAAAGAAAAGATAATATGATAAGTACTCTCTAGAGAGAAAATAAATGATGAAACTGACATAGCACTCCTAACTCGATGTTCGCCAACTTACCTGTCTTGATAATAAGTGGATATATCGAATCATCCCCAACGAACATGACCCAGTTGAATGTACTCCGTATATATATATGTCCATCATAATTAACCATTCCACCATTCGGTGTTGAGCTGCTGTTGTCACTCGGATGTCTCGGCTTCTGCCTATATAGAGATGCGGTCGTGTTGCTGGACGTTATGATGTTTCTATACTGCTAGAAAATTGGAATATGGAATACTTAATCGTACTCGTATACATCTCTGGCCGCTGCTGTCTTCCTGATCTATATGAACTCGAAAAAGGGGTATTCTGTCATAGCAAACATTGGAGAATTGGCCTTCACTCTGTGGGCAATCTTTAATTGCCCGTTCCCTTTTCATTTGTCTTGAAGGATGCATGCACCTAGATACTTTACTCGTCCAATAGGGTCTCCTCCCGTGATGAGGAAAAAGGAGAACGGCGGTCGGAGAGCGCTCGTACGTGTGACACGTGACACGAGGTTAAAATCTGGAGCAGGCAGGAGGAACCCAACGAATGCTCTTTACTAGACATGCACACGTGACCACTTTCCAGTTAAATTTACGTCGGGCACAGACAGCTCTACACCGCGTTTCTATCCTCACTCATACTTTCGCACTTTCTGCTTCATCAGAATCTGGTCATTGTTAGTGACGGAACAATTGTTGCCTACTTGCTCTTTGATCGGATTTGTTAACCGGATTAGGCAAGTCCGGTCTCTTCACACGACAGCCTTTACGATATCGACTTGCCCCTTACACTGATTGACCGTCATCTGATTGTCAAAACGGTCAAGTTTCGGCTGTATTACTGCAGCTGCGCCTATTTACGCCAGGTAAGCTTCTTTTTAGAGTGGCGCGGGATAGGAGGCCAAGAAGCTATGTATATACGATGAACCGAGCGCGGCCCGAATGCAGCTGCGTGACCGGAGTGCCTCCGGCACTTAACCAGGTACGACAGTTGTGCTTGAACGGGACGACATCTTACTGGCTCGGGGCTGAGCGCCAGGGGCAGAATAGGCACGCCGTGCATATCTTGCGCAGCGTGCTTATACGAGGTGTCTCAAAGGACCGAAATCCCTCACGCCACAGCTTTTGAAGCATGCAAAATTGGAGTCCGAAAAGGCAACTTGAGAAGAAGAGGATGAACTCAAAGGGCTCAAAGGGTAGCACAGAGGCAGTCGACGAGGATTTGGAATCTTGGAGACCCCGCATGGAGAGGAGGATCCTGTGGGGATTGCCGATGAAAGTGGGACGCTGAACGAGGTTAACCAACTGTTAGCTTCTCTCGACTCGGCCTAATACGGATTCCAGATCACATGCCCCCAAAAGCATTGAGGCTCTTCCATCTACAGAAAACGGATCCGATGGCTGGCCTCGCAGCATATATAACGGGCATATGCCCCGCCTCTCTCTCGTCCCGACAGAAAGGCAGGTCAATCACCACATTCGCGGCAGCCATCATGATTTTCTCATACCCACTCTGTGCCCTGGCCATGAGCCAGGTCGTTTTGGGCGCCCCAGCCGACATGCAGCTGCGTTCCAGTGCTGCACTCGACAGTTGGCTCGCCTCAGAGGTCAACATATCCATTAGTCGCATTCTCAGCAACGTTGGTAGCAGCGGCGAGTATGCCACCAGTGCCGCTAATGGCGTCATCATTGCTAGCCCAAGCTTAGTTGAACCAGACTGTGGGTGTTGATACTTCCATTTTAGCAATGCCTAACATGCTGACCAAGCAGACTACTACACATGGACCCGGGATGCCGCACTGGTGACAAAGACCCTCGTGGAACTTTTCCGAAACGGGGAAACAAGTCTGCAGTCGACGATAGAGGACTACATCAATGCACAGGCAGTGTTGCAGACGGTGTCAAATCCATCTGGCACTTTTGCCGATGGTTCCGGCCTTGGCGAACCGAAGTATCATGTGAATCTGACGGCTTATACGGACAACTGGGGTCGACCCCAGCGAGATGGTCCGGCGCTGCGGGCGACGGCCATCATTGGGTTTGGAAACTGGCTTCTGGTAAGGTTGCCATATGCTTCGGGGTTCTATATATGAGAATAGGTGCTAATTATGCAGGACAACGGCTACACGTCATATGCCCAGGACACTCTCTGGCCTATTGTGCGTAATGACCTCTACTATGTGGCACAGTACTGGAATGAAACAGGATATGGTACACCTTCTATTCATCCCAGATAAACATGAAGTCTTAGCTTGCTAATTGCCCCCGTCTTACAGATCTCTGGGAAGAGATCAATGTGTCATCCTTCTTTACCGTGTCAGCCCAACATCGCGCACTTGTCGAGGGCAGCACTTACGCCAAGCGTGTGGGTGCGTCATGCCCATTCTGCGATTCTCAGGCACCACAAATCCTCTGCTACTTGCAAGATTTCTGGTCGGGATCATACATGATTGCCAACTTCGGGGATGTCGACAGGTCTGGATTGGATGTCAACACAGTGCTGAGCAGCATCCACACATACGACCCGGAGACTGGCTGTGATGACACAACCTTCCAGCCATGC
Source organism: Dryadomyces quercus-mongolicae (assembly GCA_002215975.1). Lineage (NCBI taxonomy): Eukaryota > Fungi > Ascomycota > Sordariomycetes > Ophiostomatales > Ophiostomataceae > Dryadomyces > Dryadomyces quercus-mongolicae. Next base: position 1,223,461 of record NIPS01000040.1, read on the forward strand.
TCCGAACGCGCGCTAGCTAACCACAAGGCATTTACGGACTCTTTCCGTACGGTATACAGCATCAATTCAGGAATCGCACAGGGTTCTGCCGTAGCAGTCGGCCGGTACGCAGAGGATGTGTACTACAACGGCAACCCGTGGTATTTGACCACTCTGGCCGTGGCCGAGCAACTCTACGCCGCCGTTATCCAGTGGAATTCTCAAGGCACACTTAATATCACATCAACTTCGCTTGCCTTTTTCCAGGACATCTACAGCAGTGCAGCCGTGGGGACGTACAACAAAGAAACCACGACATTCAACGACATAATTAGCGCGGTCGTTGCCTATGCTGATGGCTACATGAGCATCGTTCAGAAATACGCTATGACCAACGGATCTTTGTCTGAACAGTTTGACAAGACGTCGGGAGTACCACTGTCGGCTCGCGATCTTACATGGTCCTACGCAGCTCTGTTGACGGCAAACTTACGACGTAATGCCGTCGTGCCTGAGTCATGGGGCGAGACAAGTGTGTCTGGCTTGCCGGCGGTATGCTCGGCAACCTCGGCCCAAGGCACGTACATTCCAGCATCTACAGCGACCTGGCCTGCCACGTTGACGACGGGCACGCCTGTTTCTGCGACGGCGTTGCCTACGTCGACTTGCGGTTCCTACGTGGCAGTGACGTTTAAAGAAACCGTGACTACAGTCGTTGGTGAAATTGTCTACCTGACTGGATCTAATGTCGAATTGGGCAGCTGGGACACAAGTATCGCGGTAGCTCTCAGTGCCAAGAACTATACGACATCCGACAATTTGTGGTACGTGACGGTGAGCCTGCCAGCGGGCACAGAATTTGAATACAAGTTTATCCGCAAGGAATCAGATGGCTCCATCAAGTGGGAAAGCGACCCGGATCGAACCTATGCTGTGCCCGACTGCGCGTTTACGGACGTGGTCAACACAACATGGAAATAAAGGCATGAAAAATATATCTTGCGGCTACCTGCTCATGATTTATCAGCATATCATTTGAAGGAGAAAGTCTTAGTTCGGTTTATAACATCATCAATACATGCACGGAGTATAGAGTATGAGACGATGCCCAGAGTTGTAGCTACCGTGGTGTGACGCGGAAGTAGCTTATCCCGGGCCATCAAGGTTCTTGGGGCAGAAATGAGCCTTCTTACGACTGGCATTGGATAAATACTTGAGGCATGGCAAGATTCGAGACAAAAAAAGAACGAAGGAAGAAGAACGAGCGGTTTGGTCAACATGTTTGGAAAGTGGACAAAACTCGTATCGAGCACGCGTTTTCGACGATCGTCACAGAGCCTGGCCATGCTCAGCTCCAAGGCCTGGGCTTTGGTGGTGAGCTGCAGCCACGAGAGCCTGTCGACAACCAGTTCGACGGGTGGGGCAGTGACCGCGTCAAATTTTGCAGCACCAAATGCACCCAGTCCGCGTAGTGACTCGGCTATGACGACAATTCGTGACGCCCTTCACATTTTTCAGGTCGCGGAGGCGTGGCCATGGCCCTCGTCGAAGAGGAGGGTGCCGTGTGGCAGTATGCACCAGCTGAGACTACGTCCTGGACACTCGTACACCCCGCCGATCCATCTGCTGCCTACCCGACCGGGCGCAGCTATAATGCCATTATTTCAGACGGACGCGACACGATTTTTATCCATGACGGCTGCCCTGAGACCGGCCGGTTGTCTGCCTTGTGGTCTTTTAGCCTGACCACGCGTCGCTGGGCCGAACTGCCATCGGCACCACCACCTGCGCGCGGCGGTACATCCACGGCTTTCAGCGACGGCAAGCTCTATTGCATGAATGGGTTCGACGGGAAAACCGAACAGGGAGGTGCAGTAGATGTCTATAATATCTAGAAGGGTGTGTGGTCGAGCATTTATTTTGTACCAAACGGCGTGGTTGGGCCGCCGGCACGTAGCATGTGTGTGTTGCTGCCCGTTCACTTGGGCCAGAGAAATTTCCTCGTTACACTGTTTGGTGAATGTGACCCAAGTGTGCTGGGGCACGCCGGCGCTGGCAAGATGCTCGACGACGTATCGGTATTTGATCTCAAAACGACGGTATGGTCACACGTCCAGCAAACAGGAGCATGTCCTCCTGCGCGGGGTTGGTTTCGGGCCGATGTACAGACTGGGTGTGCTGATGATGCAATCATTATACACGGCGGTCTTGCAGAGGATAACGCGAGGTTGGGAGACGTGTGGCGCCTGGATTTTTTCCGAATGAAAGTTGCTGCCCATGAAGCCTGTGCTTGACACGTGACTTTTACAACCAGGGCGGATACGGCTCCGAGAACAATGGTGGTTCTTATCACGAATCACGAACCAATGGTCGGCCTGCCCGCCAAGTTAGATCTTGATTACTAAACAATTGTCTTTGTTGACCAGTCGTCTGCAGTTTTGTCTCGCTCCATTTTCAACTGATCCTATTCATACATAATTCCAGCCCCTGAGGAGAGGTTGTGCCCGCACCGAAGAACGCTTTTGGATAGCTGCAATGGCTGCCACAGCATTAGCCTTGACTTGGTCCTCATTAATCTTGGTTAGGCGACCCTCGTCGACAACCACTTCACCGTTCACGACGACTGTGCGTACATCCGCACCCGAGAGGCTATGCACAATGAGCGTTGGCGTGGGCATTCCTCCGCCGAGTAGGGAGGCTGAAGTGTAGGGCGTGGCATGCAATCCAGAGGGGTCGAGGACAACAAAGTCAGCCATCTTCCCGACCTCGAGGCTGCCGATATCACGGTCGACACCCAAGGCACGAGCAGCTTGAATGGTAGCCATCTCTAGGATATGTTCAGCAGGTAGCAAGGAGGCATCTGTGTGTAGTCCCTTGTGCAAGATACCAGCCAGATGCATGTCGCGGAAGAGGTCGTGTGAATTGTTGCATGGGGCGCCGTCGGTGCCGAGACAAACGTTTATTCCCTCACGCAGAAGACGCGGAATGGGGGCAATTCCGTCAGCTAGCTTGGCGTTGCTTGTAGGATTATGGGCGACCGAAGTATCCGTCTCACGCAGAATAGCGAAGTCGTCTTCCTCGAGGTGAACCATATGCCCGAGAACAACATGGGAACCGGTGGCGCCTATTTTGCGGCAGAACTGCACGGGTGATGCATGGTAATGCTCGCGAATGAGCTGTAAGTCCCGTGGAGCCTCGGCCACATGCACCGTCAGCCGAATATCGTGCGCGGCGCAGGCAGCACCAACAGCTGCAAAGCCCGCTTCGTCCTGACCCCGCGGTGTCTCCGCGGCCATCCATACGTGTATGCGGCCATCGTGCGATTTGTGAAACTTTCCATGGGCATCCAGCGCCGCTTCTACGGACATAGAGTCCAGCAGACCATCCCGACTATCGGGAATACCAGCCGCAGGGTCGCTGCGGCGAATCTTGACCAATTTTCCCAGACAGGCACGTATGCCCGAAATTCCAATGGCCTGTACAACGCTGCCAAAGTCCAGGTCATCGTACGACGGCAGCATCGGCTCCAGGAAGCATGTCGTGCCAGTCTTGAGCATCTCTGCTGCAGCCAGACTTGCAGCAGCTGCACCATCTGAGCCCCGGAAGGACACCTCCAGTGGCCAGATGGCACACGATGCCCACGCATGTAGCTCCAAATTCTCAGCAAGACCACGCATGAGCGACTGGATCACATGCACGTGCCCATTAATTAGCCCGGGAATCACAATACGGTCTTGAAGGTCCACCCGCGAGGCCCCGGCCGGCGATTCAACCTGGTCAGCTTTCCCGATGGCAACGATGCGTCCGCCGGTCACCAACAGGGCACCATTCGTAATAATACGCCTCGTGGCATCTACCGTCACGATCGTCGCGTTGTGGTAGAACTGCGAGGTCATGTTGACTTGGCAATGACCAAAACAAAAGACAAATAATGTGGCGGCCAGTCCATGATTAATACACTAATTGTCGGCGTGGCCGACGGCCAACTGGAGTGCGACCAAAACTACCCTCGCCTATATGAAACATATGCCTTGGCCGCAGATAAGGCAAGATACTCCGTACAAGTTCACTATCTTACGTGTCTTCTGCAACCACAACATCTCCCGTCTACGTCCCATCCCGCGATGCTTACTAAGCACACAGCACCAACTGCCATGGATTTTAGCAGAGAGCTCATCGGCCCCGATTCTAAGCCGGATCTGCCAAATGTTACTATCATCACCACGGGGGGTACAATAGCGTCTAGAACGCAGTCGTCGACGACGCTGACGGGCTATCAGCCCAGTATGGGTGCTCGAGGACTCGCCGAGTCCGTGCCGGAGATGTTTGAGGTGGCCAACCTCTGGGGCATCGAACTGTGCAACATTCTTAGCAAAGACATGACCACAGCGACTGCACTGCAGGTAGCCCAAGCAGTCCGTGAAGAACTAACACGGCCCGATGTGGCGGGTGTGGTGGTGACCCACGGCACCGACACACTGGAGGAAACAGCATTCCTGCTCGACATTACAGTGACTTCAGACAAACCTGTCGTTGTCGTCGGAGCCATGCGACCGGCCTCAGCACTTAGTGCTGATGGGCCGATGAACATCCTCCAGGCGGTGTCTGTGGCTGCGTCTAAGAAGGCCATGGGGCGAGGAGTGATGATCGTGATGAATGAGTGAGAACTAAAGCCCAACCCAGCATAAATGCAACTATTAGCAGTCAAATCGCAATACACTAACAAACAGCCGTATTGGTTCGGCTTGGTACACGGACAAAAGCCATGCGAATACTATCGACAGTTTTCACGCAGCCGAGCAAGGCTATCTTGGAACATTCCTAGAGCAACGGCCGATATTTTTCTACTCGTCCGCCATACCCACGGGCAAGATTGTTTTCGATATTTCCACATGCACTGCTCTACCGCAGGTTGATATTTTATACGGCCATCAGAATTGGAATAGCACGCTTATCGAGGCAGCAGTCACCTCAGGTGCTAAGGGAATCATATATTGCAACGTCGGAAATGGCAGCTGGAGTGAGCAGTCCAAGACAGTGGCGCGGAAGGTCTCAGAGACAACTGGAATTCCCATGGTATTCAGTCGACGTCCAGCCAGCGGCTTTGCCGTGCAGCTGAAGGAAGACGACTGGGCCATTGCTAGTGGCTGTCTGTCGCCACAGAAAGCTAGGATTCTGCTACAGCTCTGTCTAAACGATAAGAAAACGTTTCTAGAGATTAAGGATGCGTTTTTTGGAACAATGGCCTAGACTCCGGAGACCATAGAATAGAATGATAGATATAGAGGTAGATGCTTAAACAGTGCGGTGTTCGGATATACGATATTAGTGCACTGTCTGCATGAGCTCCCTACGGAGTACGGAGTACTTAATCTTCCTAGACTGCACGCATCTTCCTACTAGACTGCTACTCTACTCTCTACCCAAGGTATTATTATCTCATCTCACCATGGATAGCCTTTCGTTTGTGTCGGGAACGTCAACGCGGCAGATAAATATCTTATTGATCAATCCTAACTCGACACAGTCGATGACAGATGCCTGTCTACGCAGCGTACAAAAGACACTTCCACCGCATGTGCATGTTTACGGCTTCACGGGTCCTGCGACAGGTCCAATGGCGGTAGAAGGCAAGGTGGATGGTGTATTGTCGGCGGCAGACTGCTTCCGAGCGCTCTATCCACTTCTGCATTCCGATGGAGACCAAGGCGTGGCGGCCGTCCGATTCGATGCCTTTCTGGTGGCTTGTTTCTCAGCACACCCGCTCATTGAGATGTTGCGAGAGGAGTACACACAGCCGTGTGTTGGAATCATGGAGGCAGCACTACATGCAGCACGCATGTGCGGGCACCGGGTGGGCGTTATTACGACGAGCGAGCGCAGCAGCATCGGCCACGGGCACGCGATGGCGGCGGAGTATGGATTTGCCCCGGATATTTCAGTGGGAGGGGAAACAGGCCACATTTCCGTGTTGGAACTGGAGTCAAAGCCACGCGCAGAAGTGTATGCGGGTATTCAGGCGGCCGCTCGACGGCTGGTGGACGAGAAGGGAGCCGACTGCATCTGCATGGGTTGTGCGGGCATGACGGAGATGCGGGAGGCTTGTATAGAGGCAGTGGGAGGTCTGGTAGGCGTCACTGCAGAACAGGGGCGCAAGGCAATGGTGATTGACGGCGTGGCTATGGGCGTACATTTCTTGGCCGCTCTGGTGGCCGAGAATTTGGAGACGGCGAAAGGGGGCCTTTACCGGAGTGCAGCGGCGGGGCGGGCTCGGCGAGGACAGACGTATATTTAGTGTACGGGAGTTTGGAGAATTGGCCCTGCCGGCATCTGTTTTCGGGGACCATGGAAGTTGCTGGGTGACTGCAGATGTAGCCGGTACAGTAAAAAGGCGAAAACGATGAATTTGTCGACATCTTCACTCGTTCGTGAAGATAGGTGGCGTGTACTCGGCGACGAATAGCCTCTTTTATTTGTTTCAAGGGGATCAAAAATCAAGAATTAAACCTGCCGTTCGTATTGGCCGACGGCCAAGTTAGTCTCTTGTCAGCTTAACCGATTTCGCACCTTTGCCATATCACTACTTCAACTTTAATACCTACCCTCCTGTCCAAACCGCACACGATTTCTGGTTTCTAGCACCCCGCAAATCCAACAATTTTTGTGTCCTGTTTCTATTCCCCCCACTACTGTCGCCATGTCTCGGACCCTCACAGTTGGAGCCGCCCAGCTCGGTGGCATCCAGCTAGCAACGCCCCGGGCTGATGTGCTTGCGCGTATGCTGCAGCTAATGGAGGATGCCGCCAAGTCCGGTGTGCGCCTGCTCGTTTATCCCGAGCTTGCGTTAACAACGTTCTTTCCACGTCACATTCTCGATGCAAAGGCTGCAGATGCCTTCTTCGAGGCTGAGTCGGAAGGCCGACCCGATAGCCTGCGCAACAACGAGCACACAAAACCGCTGTTTGACCGGGCGCATGCGTTTGGTATGGATATCGCTCTGGGGTATGCAGAGAAGTGGACAGCAGCAAATGAAACAACGACACATTTCAATACCATGTGCTACTACTCAGCCACGGACGATCGAATCCTGGCCAAGTACCGAAAAGTGCACCTTCCGGGGACCAAGGCACCCACCGGGAATGCAGAGGAGCAACTCGAGAAGATGTACTTTACGCCAGGTGATCTCGGTTATCAGGCCTTCCGGGCTCCGGGCCTTGTTGGGGCAGCTGTGAAGTCGGGCGATGTGGTTGGCAAAGACGACCAGGTGGCGGCCGGGCAATTCGAAGGCAAGGGAGACCCCATCTTGGGCATGATGATTTGCAATGATCGACGTTGGCCAGAGGCATGGCGTTGCTACGGACTGCAAGGCGTCGAGCTCGTACTAGAGGGCTACAACACATGTTCATACTACTCTCACCGGCCGGCTAGTGTTGATGAACAGGAAGCGCTGGCTATCTTCCACCACAAACTCTCGTGTCAGGCAGGAAGCTATCACAATGCGTGCTTCAGCATCCACACGGGAAAGGCGGGCAATGAAGATGGCGGTCTGCTAATTGCGAACTCTTTGATCGTGGCGCCCGGGGGACAAATCCTTGCTGAGACTAAGACGAATGGTGATGAACTGATTACAGCTATTATTGACCTGGCTGAATGCCGGGTGCAGAAGGAAGGCGTGTTTGCATTTGGAAAGCACCGGCGGGTAGAGCACTACGGACGGGTGGTAGAACAAACGGGCGTAGTAGAACCTGCTTTTTTATCATAGGTAAAAAATTGAGCGACGGATGAAATACGGTGCGTCATAACACATAGTCAAGCAGAAACAACTGTTCCACAGCTTATCAGAATTCTACCAGAATCTAGTTCAGCAGTGGTGTATTCCTTCGAGCGTTCATTGTTCGTTCGTATCTCTCGCTCTTAGCCCAGTCCCACCTTCGCTGCGCGACAGGAGTGGGGAGGCCAATCAAGACAACCCCATTAGATGCAGGCGGCTATGATGCGAGTCTCTTCTATAAAGGATGCAGAGCACGGATGACTGCACAAACAGAAACAACATCCATCCCAACCCTCATTTTAGCCATGGATCTGTTTTACTATTTTATTCTGGCCGGCATGCTGCTGCCGGCCTGGGTCATCACTTATTGGATCGTGCCGTATTACACATCTTACAAGCACCTCCAACACATCCCGGGGCCATTCGTGGCCAAGTTTAGCAACATCTGGCTGGCCCTCGCCGCCCGGCAAGGACGAAAGTTTTCCTGGGTTGATTGGGCTCACCGGAAGTACGGAAAGGTTGTGCGGGTTGGTTTCAATCATGTCTCTATTGCGACACCCGAGGGGCTGCGCACGGTGTATGCACACGGCAATGGTTTCCTCAAAGAGTGAGTCTGCCATTGCCTACATTGACACCATAGCTGTTATATACTAATGAAGCAGCCACTTCTACAATGCTTTCGTGTCGGGCGTGCCGGGTGTTTTCAACGTCCGCGATCGTGCCGAGCACACCCGCAAGCGCAAGATTGTCGCACATGCCTTTTCACCAGGGGCCGTACAGGATTTTGAGCCGCACATGACGAACAATTTACAGCGCTGGGTGGCTCAACTTGACCGCATGGCTGCCTATCCTGATAGCGAGGGTTATACTCGCGTTAATATGATGCCATGGTGCACATTTGTGGCCTTTGACATCATCGGTGATCTGGCCTTTGGCGCACCCTTTGGCATGGTCATGCGCGGCCGCGACGAGTGTGAATCTATCATGCCTGGTAAGCCAGTCGCGTATGTACCCGGCGCTGAGACCCTCAACCGTCGTGGTGAGGTCAGTTCGACTTTAGGCCTGCTACCGCAGATACGGCCCTTTGCCAAGCATCTTCCGGATCCATTTTTTTCACGTGGCCTACAATCGGTGGCCAACCTGCATGGAATCGCCGTTGCTGCCGTCGACAAGCGCCTTAACTCACAGGAAGTAGCCGAGAAGGGAGGGCTTGTTGCCCAGGGTCGTCATGACATCCTCGAGATGCTTTGCCGTGCTAAGGATTCTGATGGACAGCCCATTTCACGCGAAGAGCTCATCTCCGAGGCCTTGACACAACTCATCGCTGGTAGTGACACTGTCTCGAACACTGCTTGTGCCGTCTTATATTGGATCCTACACGGCGAACGCGCCAGGCCCGGCTCTGTGCTTCCACGGCTACATGCCGAGCTTGATGCAGCCATACCAGCAGATACTCCCGTCGCCAGCTATGCCCAAGTTCGGGGGCTTAAGTTCCTGCGCCAGTGCGTCGATGAGGGAATGCGTCTACACTCAACATCTGCCCTTGGCCTTCCACGCATAGTTACTGCCCCTGAGGGTATCTCTTATGATGACGAACACTTCCCGGTCGGTACGGTCTTGTCTGTGCCAAGTTTCACTATCCACCACGATGCCGATATTTGGGGACCTGACGTCGATGATTTCAACCCTGACCGCTGGCTCGATCCTACGCCCCGCCAGCGTATGGGCTTCAATCCCTTTTCGTATGGACCACGGGCTTGCGTTGGCCAGAATGTGGCCCACATGGAATTGGCATTGATTATTGGCACGGCATTTCATCGCTACGACTTCCGACTTGACCAGCCCATATTAATGTCGCACGAGGGGTTCAGCAAGAAGCCAGTAGACTGCTGGGTGGGGATCCGACGCAGGCTGTAAATGCAGAAGATGAGGCATATTGGATTAACTGGTAGGGGTTAGGGTGCAAGCAGGGCGGCACAAACATGGGAATGTATACGCATTTTAAAGGTATCTTGAAAAAATTGTATGGCAGCTGCCGGATAAGGTAAAAAGGTCCCGATAATGAGATATACAAATCGGTACTCCGTAAAGAGCAGGAGTATTCCGTATCGTATTCACGGTCTCCCCACCTTTACTGCATGCCGTATTAAACAACAATCCTGTGCGGAGCAAAAATGGGGGATGGATATGATATCCCGATAAGAGTGCGGAGTGATTTCACTTTCCATGCCCACTTTCAAGATACGCTTAATCAGCACAAGGGCCGTAAACATTGTGAGACACCAGATTAGACGAACTAAACTCATTAGCGCCCTATTCTACACCGTACTCATTTTCGTTAATTGTACTCCGTATACGGAGTACACCTCCAAAATCCAAAATCAGTACTGTATAAGTATGCTTCCCCATACTTTTACCATGCTAATATTGACCCGGAGTAGGGAGTCTTTCTCCTCGGCGTTCTTGGTGACATTTATTGCTTCTTGGCCGGATCATTTTTTCTCCGGTACCCCTACGAGTACTCGTATCTTACTCGTAAGATACACTGTAGGGATCCGATCATTATACGAGTACTGCGTACATACTCCGTAAATACGGGCATTTGTTGCCCTGCAGATAGATAGAAACGTAACCCTTTTACTACCGATTTTTGTGTCTATGTTACCCTATGTAAATTCTAATAATCATGCATTGATCGTTTGACTCCCGTTCAGCTCCTAGTTTGGTGCCGCAGGTCTCTGCACGTGCTTCATAACCGCTGACTCAGCTCCGTTCAGTCACAAGTGAAGGTGCTGTGTCAGGTGTTCTACGTCCCAGCCATGACAGGCTGTTTTTCTTTAAGATATGTGTATGAAATAAATCCACTTGTTGGACTCAATAATCATGATAGAACTGGCCATGCATCTTCATGCACACCTTATGGTCATGATTCTCCAAATTAACGTTGTATCTACAGTGAAATGTTGCTTAGTCATGAGAAAATGAATTATGCAGAATAATGGCATCAGCTTATACTCCGTAAGGTCATACGATAGCACAAACCAGTTCGCCACTACAAGGATGTTTGCAGCTTCCGGATGCAGTTTAACGCGCTGCCAGCCAAGATGTTTTGATGCAATTTAATACTCTGTGGCTGAGCAAGAAAACTCTTTCTTGGCTGAGAGACAGGCCTTATAAATAGTATGTCAACTTCAGGCTATCATTACTCCAAGCGGAATACGATTCGATAAGACCCCCCACATGCCAAGGTTAGTAATGCGATGCAAGCGTCATCATGATGTCATTGCGACCCTGACTATCTATTTAGCGCCACCGCTCGGCCGCCATTTAGGTAATAGCGCCAGCACGTGACCTTCCTACAGGGTCTAATAAAATTCTGCCAATGCCAAGCTTGCATTATTTGATTATTCACACTGTGCTGAAAGGTTGGCACTTGTATAAGATAGCAACAACTGCTCTCCTCTGTTTGACTGGGGTTCTTTGAAAAGTACTTTGTCAGCCTCATCACCGCCAATTTTTCCTCGAGTTTGTCAAAATGGCTACCTTCCCATCTGGTCCGATCTTGGCGGACAATGAAAATAACCATGGAAACCGCAAAAAGACATCTTTAGAACGCCTCGAACCTGTTTCTTCTGAAGATGGCACGGTATACGACAATGTCGACGCGCTGGTGCGCCGGTTGCGCAACCGCCAAATACAACTGATTGCCATTGGTGGTTCTATCGGTACAGCCCTATTCTTGAGCATTGGCTCCGGCCTGAGCAAGGGTGGCCCTGGAAGCCTCTTCATTGCCTACACACTCTACAGCGTGGTGCTCGGCCTCATCAACAACTGTCTCGCGGAGATGACTGTCTATATGCCCATCAGCGGTGGCTTTATTCGTCTAGCTGGAAAATGGGTAGATGATTCTCTCGGTTTCATGGCCGGCTGGAATTTTTTCTTGTACGAGGCTCTCCTGATCCCGTTTGAAATCTCGGCCTTGTCTGTCGTGCTCTCATTTTGGCGAGACGACATCCCAACAGCTGCCATTTGTGGGGCTGTTATTGCTGCTTATATGTGAGTTCTCCGTCCTGCTAGGTGCGAATATTTTGGAGCGTGTATCCCGCTTCTTGAAGTCTTTTATGTCTGTCTTCCTCTACCCAGCTACATTCGTAGCCGGTCGGCCGAGGTGAGTGATGCATTTAGGAAAGATCAATGCAAAGCAGCAAGCGAGACTAGATACTCAAACCGCCTATATGCCACAAGCTATTGCAGTAGTTCAGACCTGTTAGAGGAATACAGACCCCCCTTCTTCCCCTCCCCTCCTTGTCCAGGTCTTTATAGTGCATACCACGTGTTTACAGACTGTTCACCTATGCTAATATACCTACCTACTCGTGCATAAAGTCTTCTTAACATCTTTGCTGTGGATGTTTATGGCGAGGCTGAGTTCTGGCTCGCTATTGGAAAAGTTATACTCATCGTGATGCTTTACTGCTTTACCTTTGTCACAATGGTAGGCGGAAACCCGAAGCATGATGCATATGGCTTTCGCTACTGGAAGACCCCGGGTGCCTTTGCCGAATATCTGTCGACGGGAAGTACCGGCCGCTTCGAAGGCTTCCTAGCCGCACTATGGTCTGCATCATTTACGGTGGTTGGACCAGAGTATATTTCCATGGTGGCTGCCGAGGCGAAGCACCCACGCATTTATATTAAGAATGCGTTTAAGACGGTGTACTGGCGCTTTGGTACCTTTTTCATTCTCGGGTCGCTCTGCTGTGGTATCGTGGTGGCCTACAACGATCCCATTCTGACGGGCGGGTCGGGCTCTGGCACAGCGGCGGCGTCGCCGTATGTCATCGCCATGTCAAATCTCGGCATCGGTGTGTTGCCGCATGTCGTCAATGCTCTACTCTTCACCAGCATCTTCTCCGCCGGAAACACATACTGCTACTGCGCCACTCGCAGCCTTTATGGCCTAGCGCTGGAGGGACGGGCTCCGAAATTACTGACCAAGTGCTGGCGTGGCAACCCGTTACTGTGCTTTGCCGTCGTTGCCTGCTTCCCATTCTTGTCATTTCTCTCCGTTTCCGACGGCTCCGATGTCGTCCTGAACTGGATGGTCAACTTGATTACGGCTGGTGGCATTATTAATTACATTGTCATCACCATCACTTACATCTGCTTCTATCGCGCTTGCAAGGCCCAGAACTTTGACCGGTCCCAGCTGCCCTACGTCGGCCGCTTCCAGCCTTATTGTGGTTACATTGGTCTAGCTTGGATGACTATGGTGGTTTTTTGCTATGGCTATTCCAGCTTCCGGCCCTGGAATGTCGAGAACTTTTTTATCTACTACACCATGCTTATCCTAGCACCCATTTTATTTTTCGGCTGGAAGTTAGTTAAGCGCACACACTTTCGACGCCCGCATGAAGTTGATCTGGTGTGGGAATCGGACTCAATCCGTGCTTATGAAGCCCTGGAAACGGAGCCGCCGGTGGGCCTGTGGACAGAACTCACGGGTGTATTCGGTCCCAAATTTGCCCGGTTCAGGCGAAACAAGGATCAGGAAATGTGATCCTATAAAATACAAAACACATCTATAGTGGGAATAGAATATCGAGTGAGGATACGTGAATGGCCGAACATCCATGCCGGGTTTTACTACACACAGTGCTATTAACTGAGAAGACTAACCGGCAAGATGATTCTCGTTCTAGTCAAAGCACCGTCAATTATCCCGGTCCATATTCCTTTACTTGGCCATGCTGATAAGCAGCGTCGGACCGTCTTCGGTCGGGCGGCCTTCTTTGATCACAGCCGTACGGGCACGTGTGTCGATGGCGATATTGAACAACGTTGAGCTCCGGTTATCGGGGAGGCTGCTGCAACGGTTGATGGCTGTCGGAAATCCGACTTCGTCGGAGAGCAGGGTCCGTACCTGAGTGGTATCCATTACAGTACCCTCCGGCATTGTTTCCTTAGCTGCACTCAGTAGCTGCATGATGCGTTTCTGGCGGGAATACGTGTCCGGCAAGTTGGTATAGGGGGCATTAGGGGGGGCATCAGATGAGTGCTTGGCCACGAAGTGGTTCGTATGCGCGATCTGCCCGCCGACAGTGTCTATTACTACGACATCCACGGCGGTGAACTCCAGTGAGGTTGCGCCGGTGTCATCAACAATGAGTATATGACCAGATGTGCCAGCCGCACCATTAGGTGCTATGGAGAGCAGTCGCGCGACAGCCTTAGCACGCGATGGCGCTTCGAGGACGACGCGTAGGCTGATGTGAAGCGGCAGTGCGTTGTAATTGACGCCCGGGGCACGGATGGCATTTAAAAAGACAGAAACGCCGTGCACGTTGAGACCGATTTTTCCGACAATGCCAGCCTCAGTGACCTGGCTGATGTTCAGCTTCGGATGGGCCGTGTCGGGAATCGGGAATATGTGGACAAGCACAAGATTGTCTTTTTGAGCGTCTTCCCACTAAGCAAAAGACGTTAGAGTTAATGGGGAAGTGTGGAGGGGCAAAGAAAGAAAGATTAGCTAGATCATTATACATACGTCCCAATTTTGACCGCAGACACTGAATGCGTCGGTCGTCCATGCCAGTGCTGTACAGCCGTCTTCCATCAGGCCCATGGCGATCTCAGAACGTACATTGAGAGCAAGAACAGACGCGAAGGATACGTTGGCCCCGTCGGCGATGCCTCTTATCTCTTCGACTAGGTGTGGTACATGCTGGTCCAATATCGGCTGGAAGCGGGAAGCGGCAGCTGTGGCCGAATTCCAGTCGAGTTTACTCTTACGCTGAAAGTACTCCTCGTAGAATCGTATGCTGCCACATACAAGCGGCGCTGCCTGGCGGCCGTGTGCGAGGCCAATCTGGAAAAGAATTAGTGAAATGTTGACACTGATTATAGAGTACTTGGTAAAACTTTACTTCATAGGGCGTGCCAGAGCAAGTAATCTCGAGCATGATGGCGTTGGTTGTTGTCTGTGATGGTCAAGAAAAGCGGGATGTCCAGTACTCTGTGTTAGAAATTATAGATTCGAATCCGCCCTGTTGCTCGGGATATCTGATACTCGCTTGCTTGGTCAAAAGGACAAAAGGGTTAGCGTCTGTCCGAAGACGGCTCGCTGTGATTTCGAATACATATGGCGTCAGCTACTACCCGGCCCGGTGAAAGGTGTATGTTCCACTATTGGTATCATTTAATTTTCCCGAAGAAACACAGTATGACGAGGGCTTCTTCGCACATCGTCCAAATGCTCGGACAGAAAAAAGCACAGGCATTAGAGCGAGACTGTTTATAGCATGCATACCACACCACTTCATTGTAGGATTCCGAAGTCAAGCGACTCTGTCCGATGAAACATTTGCAGGAGCTAAATTCAAAAATATACTTTATTATATTGTTTGACGTAAAGTGATTGGTTTTGGCGTGAAATTTACAAAACTGAACACGATTTATTTGTCATTGGCGAGATTAGTTATACGGGGTTTGGTCGGATCTACCAATTCGTTGTTTGATGCCAGAAAGCTGTACGTCTCTTACCGAATTGTAAAGTTGCGATTCGCTAGAGTTAGAACGCAAGGAATCGTGAAATCGGCCGTCACAATCGACTTTGCTTCTGGGTTGCGACCGGTGACGATCCGCCGAAGGTTTATGAACAAAGAAGCCATGGTCGGCAGTTATTTGCTATATCCTGTGCAGAAACCATCGTTGATAATACAGGATAAGTATCCTCCATTCGACCTATGACGTATAGTCCTTGATCGGACGTGGGTCGAACTGTCTCGCTACATAGTATTGGTACCGCTTTGCGTTCTGGAAGCGCCATTGTTTTCCCTTCCAGATGAATACGAACGAGAACAACAAAATAACTACACCGATGACACCGATGGTATTGAAGACATTGGACATACCAACATCAGCAATCCAGGGCGTCATGGCAAATACGAAAACGGTACTCAGTGTATTTCTCGAGAAGGTCAATGCCACGAGGGAATCGCCGATAATCTATAAACCGCACGTTAGTAGACAATAGCTTAATTGGCTGCCATCTCTGTTACAAGCTCACTTCGTTGTATGCATCCAGAATATAGGTCAGTGTCACACTGGAAATAGGTGCTTGACCAAAGTGGCAGACGGCAGTGGCAAAGGCAACGGATACCCACGACTGCCCTTCTTGGAGGGAATAGCCAAACCAGAAGGGACCAGAGACTTGGAAAGGGATGAAAGGGATCAGAGCCCAAAGCCGCATTTCGGGTTCGTAAATTCCATTGTTTCGTTTGGCCAGCTTTAGGACAAGCCAATCGCTTATAGGACCGATGACAAGGGAACCGAGGGTATTTCCAATAAAAGGTGCTAGATGCATCAGGCCGATCTGGGTCGAGTCAAAGTTGTACGGTGCTTTCAGCATGAAGGTGCTCTGGGCAGCGCTCATCACAGTGCTCCACGACAACAAGATGGCGTAGACAAGGCATATGTAACTGACACCAGGGATAGTGAACATGATGAAAAAAGGCTGGTAAGCATGCCGCAAGAACAGCTTCCACGGGCCTTTAGTGGTGGTTACAAGGGATAGGCGTTGCCAATAAGGTTTGCGGGGAATGGAGCGGTCGATTTCGTGGACTGTAGTGCCGGAGGCCTCATCTAGATGGACATCGGTAATATTGGCATTAGCAACCGATGGACTCTTTTTTTCGTCTCTGGTAATAGCTTCCGGGTCCTCGATGCTCTGCCGCCGTGACGCTGCGGTCCAATCAAACTTAGACTCCTCGAAGCCGAAGATCATGACAATCGTCTCGATGGCAAATAGAATGGCACACCACCACCAGACCCAGCGCCAGCCCTGAGCGGCGGTGATATAACCGGCTGCCACGGGGGCCAGGCTTCCGCCGACGCTAGATGACCAGACGTAGATGGTGTTCATCAGGCCTCGCTCGTGGACGAAGAAGATGTCCGTAATGGTCATTTGCACCATGCATTCGCCCAGAGAGCCCAGCCAACATTGGACAGCATTGACACCCCACCAATCGGCCCCAGTTCTGGTCTTGGCAGCCCAGATCATGACAGCCAGCTGGGCAGCACAGCTGATGACATAGATGGGTCGTAAACCGTATTTGAGGGCAAAAGGCATCAGCATAAAAGCGCCCAGTGCTAGTGTAGCGCAACCGATTGCGTAGGTGTTGTCAAGCAGGGCGTCACTGAAGTTCAGTTCGGTGCCCATCTGATCCCACGTGGGCGTGGTGGCAGATACCTGAGCAGACACCATCAGAGCAAAGAATGCGGCAAGCCCAAAGTTGAGATGCTTGCGCCATTTGGGCCAATTGAGGGGGTCATTAGGATCGGCTGTCGGTCGTGGTTGCAGGATGATTTCAGCCGTTTGATCTGGCCTAAGCCGTTCCAACCGAACTGTGCCTGGCGGCCACTGAGGGTCAGTCCAGGAATTGTCCATGATAGATGTTTGTACAGGCATGACTGCTGCGTCGTAGTGTGCTAACCTGGCCACGGTGGCTGTTGATGTCCGCCCTCTACAACCTACTCCAGTATGCTTCTCTGACTACCACCTGTTATAAGAAAATCACTGGCCAGTTCAGCTTATGCCAAGCATATGAATCACCCACAAATCACCCATGCTTGTCTAGATAACAACAGCGCACTTGCCTGAGCCTGGTGGCTAGTCGGTTAAATTCCGGCCTGTATGCTGCTTAAGGAGCTTGGCTATCGAGTTGAGAAGTGATAGGAATCTCAAATAGGAAATTTTGTCGGCAATCCATATCATTACAGCTTACAGGCCGACCACGGCCCACCACCAATCCTATAGAGGCAACTAGCCCGGAAACTGAGTAAACTCGTGTTGATAAGAATGTCATTTTTCTCACATTTTTAGATAGCCATCTCGATACCATTGCAGCTTTACAGAGTAGCAATTATATCGGCAACCAAAATGTCTCGCCTTTTGTTGTTTCTGCTCGTGGCCGCGAGCCAAGCACGCGAAATTGTCTTCCCTCCTGTCGCCGCCATTCAAGCCAAAACTGAGCAGCTGCCCCTCCGCCTGAACACCGATACAGACGATGCAGATGTTGATCTGACTACAGATGCCATGGGCGGCCTAACCTCATTTGCCCGCCTTCCATATGTGCCATGCTTCGGACCTCAGACGGACGACGAGACCGACAGTTATGACATTGCTATTCTAGGTGCACCATTTGATACGGCAACCTCTTACCGTCCTGGTGCCCGATTCGGGCCACACGGCATCCGAGACGGCTCACGGCGCATACGCCCTGCCCATTCATGGAATGTCTACACAGGACACAACCGATTTGTAGAGTGGGCAAAGTTGGTTGACTGCGGCGATGCCCCTCTGACTTATGTCGACAACACCGTTGCGCTGAAGCAGCTGGTAAAGGCCCACAAAGTACGGGTAGACAAGTAGAGAAGGCCCAAGAACCGATGGAACGAGCTGATGGATATCCAGATCATCTCCGGGCGAACAGCCAACAACGTCTCCGTCGCTACCATACCACGCATCATGATGTTGGGCGGTGACCATACCATTACACTCGCGGCTCTGCGCTCAGTGTTCGAGCACTGGGGAGTCGTAAATGTTATCCATTTTGACTCGCATATCGACACGTGGAATCCGCATGTAGCTGGCGGTGGCGTCACCGAGTATGCCTCGGTTAACCATGGGACTTTCTTGCACATCGCTCACGAGGAAGGCCTGATCTCGAATGATTCATCAATACACGCTGGGATTCGGGCACCTCTGGGAACACGCAAGAACGATTTGGACAACGACGTGCATTGCGGCTTCGATATTATTACTGCCCGGGATATTGATGAGATAGGCACCAAAGGCATCATCCAAAGACTGAAGAACCGTGTGGGTGATGGCAAGGTGTATATTACCGTCGACATTGACGTGTTAGATCCTGTGAGCTTTTCTGCCTTGTCCTTACTTCGGCTCCTTTTTTTCCCCCGGTTCTTACCCTATCGCTAGGCTTTCGCTCCAGCCACTGGAACCGCCGAGCCAGGCGGTTGGACCTCGCGCGAGCTCCTGACTATTCTGGATGGACTTGTCGGCATGAAAGTCATCGGTGCCGATGTCGTAGAAGTAGCTCCGGCTTACGACAACACAGGTGAAACGACGTGTCTAGCAGCCGCCGAGGTTGCAAGAAGTCTGATCGGCTTGATGGTCGCCACCCCAGTTATTTAAGACACGCGAGTTCATGTGAAAGAATATATGTTTCTAAATATCTAGCATTGTAATATGCAATCCACCTAATATGGAGGTCATGTCGATATATTCATCGTTACGACTTCAACGTGCTGATAGATATACTTGTTAAGGTACATGCTAGGAAAAGAACGCTGTGATTGCTATCTATTTAATAAAATGGGGAAGCGCGGAACAACGCCGTAAACCTTGCATATTTCGGCCATCGCCGGCTGCTAAGCGAGAATATCATTCGTCATCCATGCAGTCAGGCCATAGTCGGCAAAATTTGACGAGGAGATAAGAAATTTAGAGTTAAGAAGGTGGATGGAAGACGGAAAGGGAAAGAGAAAAAGGTATCGAAACAGGAAATTGGAAAGGAAACAAGCAAAAGGCAGAAATAAAGTAAAAAAGAAAAGAAAGAAAAGAAAGAAAGAAAGAAAAAACACATAGCAGTGGGCCATGGCACCCTACATGCCACTTTCTACATCCGCAGGGGACCTGAGCTCTAAAGAAGCTGGGCGCCTCCGACAGCGTGTTCTGGCCACAGCCAAGAGCATTACCGTACTCTTGGTCATACTGGCACTTCTGAAATGTGGTGGCCTGCTGCTCGGCTACAATCTCACCGTTTCTCTACACCGTCTCGAGCCCACGACCTCTAGCTTTGATACTTCCGATGCAGAACTAATCACAAAGGCCCCGAAGCCTAATATCTGGGCTCCCATCTCTGCCGACGACAACCTGGCGGTCTGGAATTGGCTCCATGACCCAGCCCAGGGTTTGAATCTCACGCTTCCTCAATATGCTAAGATTAACGACAACAAAGTATACTGGATCGACACACTTCCCCTGAACAAGTCAGGTGCCGTACCCTTTCTTGACTCGGACGGCGTCAGGCCAAAATCATATGCCCGTGTCATCCTCTACGAAGGCGGTAAAGTTGATCCGGTCGCCCAAGAATACATGGTGGGACCACTTCCGGTGAGCTTAGACACCCGCATCGAGAAGCTGGACTACATCTACAATGGCGGTATGGGTGGTGCGGTACCCTACAATGCACGAGCCGTCGATTCTGCTAGGCGCGCAGCCCTTGACGAGGTTTTAGCGCCGGCTATGGCAGAGGTTGCCGATATCACCAGTGCCATCTTTTCGGGTGCACAGTACTATGGGCAGTACGACAACCGCACAACTGTTACCACAACCTCCGGTACCCCTCTATCCTTTGACGGCACCCAGGCACATATCAATGTTGTTTTCCACTTCCCCGGACCGGCAATGTACTTGCTTCCCATCGACTTCTATGTGCTCATTGACTGGGAAGGGACAGACACTGCTCTCTGGTCAGTCCGGGGCTTCGTCACGAAGGAGCGCTTCTTCCCAAGTCCCGGACACCTGCGCTCTGCATTTGAAGCTGGTGATCTGGTACAGGAGTTTCACCAGAGGAAAGACTACAACTGGGCACTGGTTAAATACCAACCTACATTGGGGCAACGTCCTCTGGAAACCAGAGCAGCCCCCCAGAACACTGAAATCGGAGGCAAGCGGTACAAAATAGACACGGCCGAAAGGTATGTGGAGTACATGGGCTGGACCTTCTACGTGTCTCACACACGGGCGTTGGGCCTCATGTTCTATGACATCCGCTTCAAGGGCGAGCGGATCATGTACGAGCTCTCTATGCAGGAAGCGGCTTCCCAATATGGTGGATTCCAGCCCAAGGCTGCATCCACTGTCTATCACGATGCATCATTTAGCATTGGGACTGATGTTTTTCCTTTGGTGGAGGGTTTCGATTGTCCCTTTGGAAGTACCTTTTGGGATCTGTCCTTCTACGAAGAGAATCGAACGATTACGCACCCGAATGCTATTTGCTTGTTTGAGCAAGATCCCGGCCACCCGCTATCAAGACACCGAGCGGCGGATCGTTCAAGCGATTCATCGGGGACGTCACCTTTTGAGAGTCTCGGCGTGGTGAAAGACGCCGAGCTAAACGTTCGCTTTGTGGCCACCGTCGGGAACTACGACTACATGTTCACATATGCCTTTAGCCTAGACGGCTCCCTAGAAATCACAGTGCGGGCATCGGGATACCTGATGTCGTCCTACTACTACAAAGACCAGGGCAGATTTGGCCCGCGCATCCAGAAGGCAACGCAAGGCTCTATCCATGACCATGTCATCACATTTAAAGCCGACTTCGACATTCTCAATGCCACCAACAGCCTGCAAAGAACTCAACTGAAGGCGGTCGAGCAAACCCAGCCTTGGTTTCCCGAACTAGGCTCATTTGAGCAGCTACAGCTCGATGCCGACATGGTGCAAGAAGAACAGCAGTTCAACTGGGCGCCTAACCACGAGGTCATGTATACTGTGGTCAACTCTGGGATCACCAATGCCTGGGGGGAGAAACGGGGGTACCGCATTATCCCTGGAAAGTCAAACATCCACCTGACGACGTTAAAGTCGCCCTGGTCGCGGCACAATATGGCATTTGCCAAATCACACTTTGCGGTGACGCAGCAACACGACACGGAGCCATTTGCCAATAGTGTCCACAACGCAAATCTGCCCTGGAAGCCGCAGCAGGATTTCAACAAATTTTTTGACAAGGAAAGCGTCGATGGCCAAGATCTGGTCATCTGGTTTAATCTTGGCATGCACCACTTCACCAGAGCTGAGGATGTGCCCGTCACCTTATTCACCGAAGCTGTAACCAGCATTTCCTTTGCGCCACAGAACTTTTTCGATCGGGCTCAAGATGGCGACTTGACGAACAGCAAATGGATTGTCCCGAATAAGGGGGCGGAGGTATCGTTTAAGTGAGGATATTGTTCCATTGCCATACTCTATTTCGGAGAAGACGCTTTTAATTTAGCACCACGTGCCGTAGCAAGAAGATAGATCGTTTGAACATACGAGTAGCATTGGCAACCAATGACGAATAAGGGAATTAACTTTACCCTGCATGCCGATTTTGGTTGCCGGTCTCTTGTTGGACACACCCACAATGGCTCCAGTCTTCAGGGCTGCCCCGCATTTCCCCACAGTGATGTATTAGAGGATCGGACGCTGTGGTTTCAGCAATTGGGGCCTGGGATTTTTGGACGGTTTTACCTTTTTCCGCTGCCCTAGCGGCCGGCTGTACGTCCACCCAGACAAAGCCAGCCGGGCTTTATGTTTCTCCAGATACAGGCACCCGCCCTTACATTTTCCCCGCATTCTCCACCATCAAACGATCGCATTGGCTGACACATGGCCTAGTTCTTCCTGCTTCCGCCGCCACGGTAGATGTGCGCTGTATTCGGCGCGCATAGAGAGACGCCTATTAAAGAAGGGGCTCCCATGACTGGAGAGGTAGATCTGTTGTTGCCTATCATCCCTGACCCCCAAGTACTGCACATCTAGCTTTTAAATTCAATTGCATATTCATTCACCTCCATGACTGCAAACGGAAAAAACGGAACCAATGGTACCGCTGGTATCAGTGGTAGCAATGGTAGCAATGGCAGCAATGGGGCAGCTAGTTCCGCTGGTATCAAGCAAGGCATTGACAGATTTGACCCCAACTTCACAGACCATGTTATTGGGCTTATGAGCCCGGACACCAAGCCGCGGCAGCGCGTGATTCTCTCGTCTCTTATTCGACACCTACACGACTTCTGTCGTGAAGTCGAACTGACCCAGGACGAGTGGGTTATTGGTGTCAACTACGTCAATGCTATCGGCCAGGCATACAAAAAGAATCGTAACGAAGCCTGGAGAGTGTGTGATATCCTTGGCATAGAGTCGTGAGTAGTGTCCCATAGCCATTGACTTTTGTCTGTTTGCAGCTAATGACTAAAAATTCATACTACAGGCTCGTCGACGAAATAAACCACAAAATCATCACCACAGATGGCGTCACGCCCACGTCTTCCGCGATCCTGGGTCCCTTCTGGTCGCCAACCTCTCCTTTCCGCGAACTCGGTGGCTCTGTCGTTCAGAATATGCCAAAAGACGGCCAGTTGACGTTCTTTCACGGTGTCATTAGAGATGCTGAGACGGGAAAAGGCATCCCGGGTGCTATCTTCGACATGTGGCAGGCTAGCACAAACGGAAAATACGACGTGTTTGATCCAGAGAATCAAACTCTTCACAATCTGCGTGGCAAGTTCCGTGCCAACGAGGAAGGGAAGTTCTGGTTTTACTGCCTGAAGCCGACGGAATATGCCATCGATACTACCGGCCCCTCAGCAGAACTGCTACGCATCATGGGGCGTCACCCCTACCGCCCCGCCCATATCCACATGATGATTACACATCCCGATTACATTGGCGTGACGGCCCAGCTCTACCCAAAGGATGATCCTTACCTGGAGACGGATAGCGTCAGCGCTGTCAAGGACGATCTTCTTCTGGACTTCCGCCCGATAGAAGACGAACCCCAAGGAGCCACACTGGATGTTGAATACAACGTTCGTCTGCTGTCAAAGAAGTACAGGCCGGATTCAACAATGTTGATGGGAAATGCCAACCAGGACAAGTTTTAGTTACTTTCTTTGGCCCGGTTATTTTGTGTTTTCTTTGTCAAATACTTGTCAGCGCTTTTTTTTGTTGGTTGATAATGCATGACGATCACCAATTTTCTACGTATTTAAGATTTCGAACAAAAGCAATAGTACGATGGGTTCAGAAACGCATCTAAAAAAATTATCTTATATCTTACGCATACATTCCTGCTCCGAATACAGGACACGGTAGCATAAAACAGAAGCTTCCTAGATGTTATGATGTTTTTGATCCTTTGCCCATGCATCATGAATCTGTAACATAGAGGCATCCATGGTTGGAAAAAGTTGGAGGCTTCTACTAAATGAATCAAAGGATAATGTCCGTGGTGACATGGGAAATATCATGTCCGACAAGCCGGACATTTCAGAGAGAGTTTGCATATTTCCCTCGTGTCCGATAGTCATCAGTAGATCGAGGTCGGAAATGTTGGCTGTGCATAAAAGATGGCTTCCCTCTCCCATATCAGAAAGCTCGTCTGTGTCGGTGAGCGGTGTGGTGATGACAGCTTCTGGATATTGCGAATGACTTGCCAAAGCCTGGCTTGTCGCTGATGACATGGTACTGCCTTCAGAAGAGGCGGACGAGATGGCGGGATGTGAATATGGCCTCTCACCGTCTTCATCAACAGTGCCAAACAACCCGCCAATGAGAATGCGTTGACGTTCCATCTTTCGGCGCGCTCGGCGCGCACGGCTTTCCAGATATGCATTGCATGCCCCTTGTATGCTGGTGACAATGGCCATGTATCTCTGAGCGATGGCATCGTGCTGTCCAAAAAATGCTAGCAGCCGATGGGCCAGAGCCATACTAATTTCCAGAGGGAAGACACGGTCCAGGTCACCGAACTGAGCGAGGCCCAGAACGAGAGCTGACACAAATATGGAATTTATGACAAAGGGCAACCGCTTTGGGACATGCGAAGCAGATAGGAAACCCTGCAGTAGGTCCAGAGTACGTATGGCTGAATTGACGCAGGCATGCGTGAGGATCTGATTGGAGGAAGCATGAGCTGGCGTGCAGATGCCGGGGTCCGTGTGATCCACGGTGCTGGAGATGTGCTTTGAGACCATTTCTATCAAGAATGGCTGTGAGATTAACATGATAGACCAGTAGTAGGCCTCCTTGAGGTGACAAAGGCCGATATTGAGTTGCTTGACACCGTCGACGTCCAGAAAAGCATCAACGGGAATTCCATCCGCGACGAGCCCAGATGTATACCGTGCAGCCCAGAAACGGTGGTGCTCGCAGATCTGTTCCAAAACGGGAGTAGATGCCATGCGGCGAGAGTAGACATCAGTCAGGACGGCCTCAAAAATAGCGCACAGATCATTGGAGGCCGAGTAATTGGCGTCGTGCTTGGTATCACGGGTCTCGATGGTCGAAGGTGGCCGGCTCATAGAGGCGCTGAGGAATGTGTCCAAGATGCGGAGGACCTTCCAGAGGCGCTCACGGGTGACACACTCAGCGTGGTTGAATATGGCATTGACTTTGGCGCGGTGAATGCCCATGGCATAGGCAGTGCGGATAGCGACACCGAGATACATGAAAGCGGCATTCCTGCGCGATGCGCCGAGCAGAAACATAGAGAGCAGAACGTAAGCCTAGATTGTAACGATGCTAGGCTCCTCCATAGCACTGGGAAGCGTTAAATAACGACCGTACTCAAAGCATTGTTGGGCGAGGCCGTCCTCGTCGTCTGGGCCAGTCTGGGCACCGATGGCGAAGATGAGGAAGAAGAGGGCGTCTGTGGATTCGTTATAAGTGCTACCGGTAGGAGGTAAGGAGGCACCAATACTACTGGGTGGTATAAAGTGTTGCTGTTCTTGCTGATGTTGCCATTGGGTGAGGTTGGCCCTCAGTTCGGTGGGATCGAAAAGATTGAGCAAGCCGTGAGTAGCGCGTAGAAACCATGTTAGTAAAGCAGTAGCCTTGGACGGGTCTGGTACGGAGGGGCGTTCAGCATGGATGTCGGACCAGCCGAGTCGGATAGATGGCGAAGCCTCTACCAGCATGTGGCGCAGGGGATCTTCAGTGAAAGCGCATGGGCCAAGGGACTGGTGGACGAGTCGACGGATGATCTGAAGGAAACACAGATTGGCGGAGTCACCGATGAAGACAAGACTTCCTTTACCGGTTTGGATAAGTCGAGACAGATGAGGAACGGGGGCGGAGTGTGAAGCCGGAAAGACTTGAGAGCGCAGTCGATGACTACTGAGATTAACGGTGGCAGTGGCAGGATTATGGCCTTCGATGTCCACCGAGGATGTCGATCGCGGCAGACGTTCACAGCCGAGTTGAGCAGACGGTACATGAATGGAGGGTCCGGAGGATGCGGAGCTGGGACTATCAATCGGAAGCGGGTTAGGGGGGACAGAAGATTGGACAGGGCGCTGAAAGGTGCAGTCGAGGTGGACACCGCGGCAGATGCAACGACCGCAAGGCTGGCGGCCATCGCAGCGCTCCTTTCGCCGTTTGCAGTTGCGACAGGCCAGGGGACAGCGCCGGCGTTCGCTTTGCTTGACTTTCCGAGATGGCATGGGGGGGGGTGATATTGGCTCTGGCAAAGATATACCGGAGGCTGAGGAGAGTGACAGACAAACGGGAGACAGGTCGGGGAGGAGTGTTGAGATTCAGGGAAGCCTGGAGATGTTGGGGCGCCAAGCCACTCGAATGGAGCACTCGTGGTACTCATAGAGACACAGGACGAAAGGGAGAAAGCCGGCAAGCCAGCGACCTCTACGGTTACCCCGCACGGCCGTTATCCTCATTGTCCGGGGCCCCGGCCTCCATGGATTACACTTGTTGGGGAAGCAGACAAAAGCCGACTTATCATACATAATCCAGGGATTGTTAACCGCCCCCGCCCCTAATAGCACGGTCTGTACGAATCTCAACTGCTTCGCCCCCAGTAAGATACTGCCACCATGACTCTCCCAACTCCACAGGACTGGGCCATCGACTCAGAAATTGTCCAGTTCTTTGCCGACTTCTACAAGACCTCTGACACCCCTTCTGTTCACGAAGACTACGCCCACCAATTCACCCCCGATGCTGTCTTTATCTTGGCCTCGAAAACAAGCACGGGCTATGCAGGTATTGTGCAGTTATTGGCTACACGCGGACATTTTCTTCATAAGGTTCCATATCCAGCTAATTCTACTCCGTACACTTCCAGAGATTCTCGCTACCCGATGCACTATGTGGGCCGGTGTCTTGTCACGCAAGCACACTGTCACTAAGATATTCCCTTTCGGCACCGACGCCCACGAGTTCATGCTCTGTGGAATCGTGAAATACACGTCCAAAATCGGGGTTGAGTCAGAGAAGGACTGGGCTGCCAGGGCAGACGTCACCAAAGGGGCTGACGGAAAGTGGAGGATGGAGTTTTATCAAGTATATTTGGTATGTCACTTGCATAAACCATGCGGCATTTGTTTGGTTCCTGGCGACTAGCTAACAAGAAGTATAGGACACTGGAGCCAGCACAGAGTAGAAGCGATCATGTTTTCGAATTCTCCCTAGCAAATTCCAACAACAGGCTGCTCATGTCCTCGGCTGCTTCAATACAGTGCCAATGTCCAACACCTTGAATGGTTTTAAGCTGGACAGTCGTTGTAGATTGATCCCAGCTATATACGTTACTAAAGCAAAAAAAGGGGGAGAAAAAAGAAAAAAGGCATCGATCGGAGGATAATGAGACTTACCGGTGCATTTCTCGTTGCACCCCCTCCAGTGGGGCCGTTTTATCATCCTCACCTGCCACAAAGAGTGCACGACAGTGGATACGAGAATAGTTGGGCGATACAGCCAAGGAGATGGCCTCGCAGAGTGAAATGTAGCCTTGAGGGTCCTGGGCTAGTAGCAATGCCCGAATGAAAGCATGATGCGTCGGCGAAGACCTTGTACCCGTCGCTGCTGTCGGAATGCTGTCTGCCATGGACTCCATGCCTTCTGTTACAACGATATCTTAGCCGAGGTTGTCCAATAGGATCTTAGGGGGGCGAGGGGGCAGAAAATCCTACCGGAAGCAACCGTACGGATTCGTTGGGCAAACACAGACGCCACCATGGGACCTGGGCTCACGGGTCCGAGCAATACAGCCCCCAACAGGTTTTTCCGTGCCGCCAGGTGGCCCACGACTAAGCCGCCCATGGAATGGCCCACAGCAATCACCTTTTCGGCTGGGATTTGCAAGGCATTGAGAAGGGCTTCGGCATCGGAAGCAATGGTCTGGATGCTCTGCTTCTGGTCGGTATATTTGGACAAGCCACTGCCTGAATAGTTAGCATCAGGGTAGACACGGAGTAAGGAATCAAAATTCCCAAGCAAGCAAGCCTTACCATATGTGTCAAATGCAAGACAGGAGAACCCACTCTTCACCAACGTAGGGATCACCGGTGCATAGAATGAACTTGAAGAGCCTAAGCCATGGACAAAGAGAAACGTGAAAGGCGTATTGCACGAGCTGTCTGCGGTCCGTAATAAATAATACAACTTCTTGGAATTGGCAGAAAGGAAAGGCATGGTTGCCGACTCGTTACTCTGTACCAGGAGGGTGAAGCTCTTTCTGCAAGCACGGAGCCCAACTTTCATAGCAGCAGAGATGCGGGGGCGGGGGCTTCGGATATGGGTATCTCAGCATGCTGTTGCGCTTCGGGTATCGGGATTCATTACCCGATATCCGAAGGCTAAGTAGGGGCCGTTCAAACCCAAGCCGGGCTCCCGATGTAGTACTGTTTGGACGATCGTTGAATTGTCTTCGGACACCTTGCTCAAAGTTTGGTCTCGGCCAGCGAGATCGGCGACGCGATTAAGAACATCCAATATAGATGGGGGTTTCAAAGCTTCCATCTTTGATCCACTCGCTGAATTTCAGCCTCTGGCAAAGCTCTCGTCATGGCTGATAAAACATACTCCTCAATTGAGGAAGCCAAACGCATTGTGGTTCTCCTGTCGACCCTCGTTTGTTTACCGAAAGAAGTACATCAATTCCTGGAACATGTCTCGTTTACTGCATCTCAGGACTATCCTTACTTTCCCATCCCATTCAAGGAATCAGAAGTGGCATCTGCCCTAAAGGCTATCGAAGCCTCGTTTGCCTGTGCACTTCATAACACCAAAGAGGGAACTCCAAGGAACCAGATTATTACTATTAACCATGAGAAGGCCACTGCCTTTCTTTTCGAAGCCTATCTTGCCCGTGTTAACGGCTATGGAAAACTCGACAGCCAGGTGAAGCAATATCTCAAAGGTATGCCTTAGTTTCTGTTTGTATGGCTGCATCTCAAATAATCATCTTAATCACAGAATCATATCCTATGCACAGATACGGACTTTCTTCAGGCACAATCCAACCAATATAGACGCATGTCCGCAAATCTTTATCAAACCAAACGCCCTCGTGAATACTACCATATTCACGGCTCTCTAGAGGCCTCCACCACCTTACATATGATTGGACTCGAGCCTTTCCGACCCGACCTCACGACCCATGAAGATATTGTCAGAACAATAGAGTTCAAAGTAAAGGAGTATACGATTGAAGAGCTCGAGATGCTCAATGCAGAAAACAGGCAAGCCGGTATTCCTGCCTTTACGCACGAGGAATTTTTGCAGACGCCCCATGTAAATTAAGCCAACCCTCATTTAGTTCTTTGCTTCCTGATTTACTGACAGTTGTGATTTTTCGACCAGGGCCAAGTCAACTCCAACGCTCCGCCCTGGAAGGTGGATCAACTAGAAAACCAAACGCCGCCACGGCAGCTCCGCAATGACGGCAGTCAACGGGCTCTCTCCGGAATCAAGGTTATCGAGCTTTGTCGCATCATTGCCGGCCCTGTCATTGGGCGCATCTTAGCTGAATACGGAGCCGACGTTCTGAAGATTACCAGTCCTACAATGAGCGATGTCCCGTTCTTTCAGGTGGATGGGAATATGGGAAAGCACGCTGCAAATCTGGACTTGAAGACGCCCGAAGGCCGGCAAGTGTTTAAAAACCTTATCCGCGAGGCCGACGTAGTTTTAGATGGGTACCGTCCCGGTGTCCTTGAACGATTAGGATTCGGACCCGCTTATATGTCTGCCATGGCAACAGCAAGAGGGTACGGAATTGTGTACGTCAACGAGAACTGCTGTGGTTACGAGGGCTTGTGGGCATGCCGGCCAGGATGGCAGCAGATTGCGGATTGTGTAAGCACACTATGGACCCGTGTGCAATGAATCGTACTCCTTGGATGCTAACAATCAACAGGTTACAGGGGTCGCCTGGGAACAGGGAAGGTTTCTGGGTTTGGACGAGCCGATTGTTCCACCTTTCCCCATTTCCGACTATGGGACAGGGTGCATTGGGGCCATTGCTGCTTTGACCGGCTTGTATCTCCGCACAACGGTCGGGGGGTCCTGGCATGGGAAAGCTTCTCTCATGCACTACGACCTTTTGCTATTCAAGGCCGGCCTGTATACGGCAGAGGTACAAAACCAGCTACGCAGCTTGGTCACGCCAGAACTTTGTGCCATGTGCCATAGTAATAGCGTAGATCAAATCTCGAGGGCCGCCATGCACGGCTTGGCGGGCAGATTCCTCCACGACCCGGAGGTCCTCGAGGTATGGCATTCTCAGGCCTATGGAGTAGACCTTACGATCGTCAAGCCAGTAGCTGAGATCGAAGGATTAGTCTTGGGTTTCAAGCGTGCCAGCAGACCGAACGGCACAGACTTGGCAAGTTGGAACTTCCAAGATGATGAGGGAGATTACCGCAAGGAATTACGGCGTTCAGAAAAGTAGGAAAATAATCACGGAGCGGAAAAATAGCAGTCCCTAACTTCTAAATAACATGCAAAATACTATACACTGTCCTACTACTCAATCCTATCTCTCCTCAGGCAAAAAAGAACGAAATAAGATAATTGCCGTCTAAACACAAAGGCGGAGGGGGGGGGGGGGGNGGGGCTGTTGTCACGCAAGTCATACAACGAGCCGAAAATATGGCTCGATATCTTCGGCTTCTTGCAGCCAACACCAAACACATATTGATCCCCAGCTCGGGATTTTAATAGCATGTTTTCTCCGCACTTTGGCGTGAGCTTAGCCAAGCACTTAAAAAGGCCTAGAGCTTTCGACGTAAACGTTTTGAGACCGATAACTCCATCCACTGAAGTCCATTTTATATCTTCCATCGTAACTAATCTATCTTCTTGTTACCTTGCACGCCTATTTTTCCTCTCAAATTTCGCAATGGCACTCGATGGAAGCACAGAAAACACAAAGAATGATTGTGTTCTTGGTCAGGACTTCACCGATATGGTGATCAAATCCATGGGCCCCAAAACCAACCCTAGACTGAAGGAAGTAATGGCCTGTTTCATTCAGCATATTCGCGATTTTTCTCGTGAGATCCATCTTACGACAACTGAGTGGATGCTCGCTGTGGAGATGCTGAATGAGGCTGGCAAGATGTCCTCGGACAAGCGAAATGAAGGCCAGCTTGTGTGTGATGTCATTGGCCTGGAATCGTGAGCAGTGAATAGATCGGACTTTTCCTTCCCTTGCTTTTATGTCTGACTTTACACACAGGATTGTGGATGCTATCACATACCATGAGGTCACAAAAACTGCCATCCAAGTGACTTCCACTGCAATTCTCGGACCCTTCTGGAGGAGTGATGCACCGATCCGTAAGAATGGCACCACGATATCTTTTGATCCTCCCGAAGATGCCATCGCGGCTTTCATGTACGGAAAAGTGACGTGTGCCAACACTGGACGGCCACTTTTCAATGCCTCTGTTGACGTGTGGCAAGCCTCAACCAACGGTATTCTCTCAAAATTGTATAACGGAGATAGTATGCAGAGCCTAACTCATATTTTCTCAGGTCTCTACGAGTAGCAGGATCCAGAGCAGCGGGACTGCAACCTGAGAGGGAAATTCATTACCGACTCTCAGGGAAACTACTCTTTCTACTGCATTCGCCTTACTCCGTACCCGGTAAGAAATTTCTACACCCGACGTTCTCTTTCTCTTTGAGGGTATTGAATAATACTGATCGCACACAAGGCCCCGAATGATGGTCCTGCGGGAACGCTTCTCGGTTTATTAGACCGGCACCCCTTTCGACCAGCACACATCCATCTCATTGTAAGGACTCTATTCTAGGCGAATTATCAACTATTCAAGAATATAAAAGTTTACAGTTGTGTTCAGGTGCAAGCTCAAGGGCATAAGCCGCTCACGACACAGATCTTCGACGGAGACTCCAAGTATCTTGATGATGACTCGGTCTTTGCCGTAAAGGATGGCCTGACCGTGCACTTTAAGAAATTGGATAACGACCCAAAAGCTACTTTTCAGTTGGAGTACAATATCGCTTTAGCAAAGATAGCCTAGACAATTCAATTACTTACGCGGAAGTCTTCAGGGGTTCTACCAAATCGAAGGGATATTGTTAAGATGGTGTTACTCTTATTAGTACGGAATAATTTGAATCAATATAACTGTGTCCATAACAATCTATCCTTGTCTTACACCACACGTAGACCACCGCATTTTCCTTCCATGGAAGTAGAATGTTAAAAATGCACTCGGCACATTTCATAAAGAGGGAAGAATATGCTCGGCGGAATGATCAAAATGCCAAATTCTGTACACCGAAAGTAAGCCAGTGTGTCGGGATCTAGTTTCGGGATTTATGTGATGCCGAAATGAACAAGGTTCGGGGATGCTACTATCCCTCCATGCAAGTGTAAGGTAGCGTAGCTACGGAAAACTAGTTATCCGATCCCCCGCGCGAGTTTCCCCATCTTCGGGACACGTTTTCGTTCAGGTGTTACTTTTATGTAGATTGGGTAGTTCGTGGGATATTTAACTGCGTAACTTGCTGTGTTGTAACTGATAGAAAGCCCGTAGTCGTCTATCATTTAGGGAAAGATCCTAAACAAAATTTCCATGAAGAACAAGAATGCTTAACCACGCAATGATTTCAAAAGCAGCCCAGAACTCTGTCGATCATGTTGACGTCCTCATAATCGGTGCAGGTCCTGCAGGGCTTATGATGGCAATGTGGATGGCAAAAACTGGTGTGAAAACACGAATTGTGGACAAAAGAGGAGTCAAGGTGGGTGGGCCCTTTTTGTAAGCAATGGAAAGGCTTCCATACATCTTACAAATTTTTGTTTAGGTTTTCAATGGCCAAGCCGATGGTCTCCAATGCCGAACTCTTGAAATTCTTGATTCATTTGGATTTGGCCATCGGGCATGGCGGGAGTCTAACCACATGTTAGAGATCTGTTTCTGGAATCCCGACGAGAAAGGCCAAATCCAAAGAAGCGGTCGTATTCCGGATACGATACCAGGAATTAGCCGCTTTCAACAGGTCGTTCTTCACCAGGGTCGCATCGAGCGTTTCTTTTTGGATGCCATCGAAGAAGCAAGTCCAATTCGTGTTGAACGTGGTGTATTACCTACTGGCATCGAACTGGATGAATCAATCATTGAGGACCCAAACGCTTATCCTGTAACGGTTCAACTGCGGCACTTGACCGAAGATGAAGCCACGCCGAAGCAATCCTCAACTTTTTCCAATGGAACTGCAACTCAAGATGGGCTGTTCAGAAGCAACCTGGCGCCCGATGACACTGCCGAATTGATCAAGGCGGCAGAACTGAATGTGAAGGCGAACACCACCGAGGTGGTCAAAGCAAAGTATGTACTAGGCGCAGATGGTGCCCATTCTTGGGTGCGACAGCAGCTTGGTTTCTCCTTGGAAGGCGACTCTACAGATTACATTTGGGTGGTACTCGATATCGTGCCCATCACTGACTTTCCGGATATTCGCATGCGCTGTTCTATACATTCGGCCAACTCGGGTAGTATCATGGTTATACCTCGCGAAAACAAACTGGTCCGTCTGTACATTCAACTAACAACCATGGCCAAGATGGGAAAAGAGGGAGGCAAAATTGATCGATCTCATATCACACCCGATCTGATACTCCAGTCGGCCCAGAAGATCATGGCTCCTTATACACTGACGTATCGGAAACTGGATTGGTGGACTGCTTACCAGATTGGCCAGCGAGTTGGAACCCATTTTTCAGCCAAGGAAAGAATATTTCTCGCGGGAGACGCCGTCCATACTCACAGGTAGGATTAAGGAGTTAAAACGGTTGGCCGTCTCGTACTCACAGAAGAATTAGTCCCAAAGCCGGCCAAGGAATGAACGTCAGTATGCAAGACGGTGAGTGGCAACGACTGCGAAAAAAATACGAGCCCATATACTAACGCAATGGAACAGCATATAATTTGGGGTGGAAGGTCGCAAATGTTGTGAAGGGGCTTACGGATCGCGCAATTCTTAAGACATACGAGGTTGAACGGAGCGAGATTGCCCACGCCCTAATCAAGTTTGATCACAAGTTTTCCCGGATGTTTTCTGGTCGACCAGCCAAAGATGTCATGGACGAAGAAGGAATAAGTCTTACTAAATTCAAGGAGGCCTTTGAGAAAGGGAACATGTTTGCGAGCGGCACCGGTACGTGTTGGTCCTGTCTCAGGGTTTTGGTAAGCTTTTTTTTTGAACTAACTGCATTTCTTGCAGCTGTGGATTACCCATCGAGCATAATTGTTTCCAAGATTCCGGAAGCTCTTTCGGGAACAAAAGATGCAGAGAGAGTCATATTGGAAACAGTTCCAGCCGTGCAGAGCAAACAGTTGCTGGCTGCAAATATAAAGCTTGGGATGCGAATTCCCAGTGTGAAGGTAGTGAGTCAAGCTGATGCTAGGCCGTGGCACCTCCAAGAGCTTCTTCCGAGCAATGGGACATGGAAAGTGTTACTTTTCGTCGGTGATCTAGGCAACGCGAAATGTATGCGAGACATGCTTTCTTTGTCTGAGACTCTGGCCAATTCCAAGTCATTCTTGCGGCGTTTTACGCCACCCAAAGCTAGATATGACTCTGTGATTGAAGTCCTCACCGTTTCCGCCGGACACCGACCAGATTACTCTATTCTTGACTTCCCTGAAGTTCTTCGACCGTTTGACGAATTGGATGGCTGGGATTACCACAAAATTTTTGTGGACGATATTTCGTACCATGAAGGCTATGGGCGCTTGTATGAGACGTTTGGTATCTGCCTGGAAACAGGATGTGTTGTGGTTGTGCGTCCTGATCAGTACGTTTCCTACATCGGCGCCGTCAACGATTACAATTCTCTGGACATGTTTTTTTCCTCTTTCATGGTTGAACAAGTGTAAATAGGTATATGAGTCTAAGAGGCATGGGATTGTTGAAATTTCCTGGTAAATATATTTCTGAGGGTTTCTATGCAGAGATGGGCGCCGTACTCCGTACTCTGTAAGATACGTCACGTAGTCACGTGGGTGGGGTACAGAATACTTGGCAAGGGTCAGGTTACCATCCCTTTCTTCGGGATCTCGCTGACAAACACCGGAACGGCTCTAAAGCCGAACCAACCATGTCGCGGGATTTTCCCGTCCTGGCTTTTCTGCGCTTTCAGACAGTGATTTGTACTTTGCCTCCGGTGATTATCCCGTGAAAATGATTCATGTTTGCCACCTGTCTTGCGCAATACTGTAGAAGCACTGACGACAGCAGCCGGTATCGGTAGAAAGGACCTACCCGAAGACCGTTCGGTGAACCTCCATGAAGCATGAGGGTATGACTGGTAGATTAGTGTGGGATCGTAAAATAACGCGATCGCGGCTTACGTGTCGAAACATGTCTCGATTTGACCAGGAAGAATTCTGCCATTCACATTTGAGATGTTACTGATTTCTCAGAATATTTACCCCGCCATCGCAATTTGAGGGGTAATTGGACCAAAGTTACGGAGTACTCCGTACGCCAAAAAAAAAAAAAAAAAAAGACACCCCTGTTGCTATGGATGTACTCCGTACCTTTTGCGCGACCTTTGATGTCGCCTCCATCTTGTCGTACTTTCTCAACAAATTCTACTCTGCACAGGAAACAAGGTGATGCCTGTTCATTACGAGGCTGTAGAGGTGGCTGCATCCATATAGCAACGTCCGTTGCTCATGAGAAAAACGAAGAAAAAAAAAAGGCTCAATTAGTCTCAATGGATGGAAGGTGACAACATGGCTAGAAGCCAAACGAAAACCTTTTATTCTGTCCGTCCCTTCCTCTGTCCGTCTTTGCGATGTTTGCCTCTCTAGTTTTGGGTGAAGGGCCTTTTGAGATCCTAATCCGCCTAATGCACCAGTTAAAAAAAACTCTCGCTCTTTTTGTTCGCGCGAAAGCAAAAAGAATCATTCAATTCTCACTCTCTTGTTGGAGTCGGCGACGACGGTGGTCTCAGCGTTGGAGAAGTACTCCAGCTTGCCCTTGGGGTCGGCCTTGATGGTCTTGCTGCCGCTGTGCCAGCCAGCAGGGCAGACCTCGCCATACTCGTCGGTGAACTGGAACGCCTCGATGAGGCGAATGGTCTCCTCGACGTTACGGCCAACCGGCAGATCGTTGACGGTGATCTGGCGGAGGGTGCCCTTAGGGTCGATGATGAACAGACCACGCAGGGCAATGCCCTCCTCCAGAAGCACGCCGTAGTCGCGCGAGATCTTCTGGGAGCGGTCTGCCACCAGCGGCAGCTCCAGATCGGGACCCAGGCCACCCTGCTTGCGCGGCTGCGCAACCCAAGCCAAGTGCGAAAAGTGCGAGTCGGTCGAGACGCCAAGCACAGTCGTGTTCAGAGCCTTGAAGCGCGACAGCGCATCGTTGTACTGGATGATCTCGGTCGGGCAGACAAACGTGAAGTCCATGGGGTAGAACAGAAGAACAACCCTAAAAAAGCAGAGAGGGCAGAGCAAAAGCAGCCCATTGTGTCAGCGTTATGTTGAAGTACTCCCGAGGAAGAGGATTGTCTGGATTGGTAAAATTGGGTAGGCGGCCAAAAAAAACATAAGGATGCAAGAACGAAGTTGTCCACCTAGAATAAGACGCACCATTGGCCGAGGTAGTCGGACAGAGAAATGTCCTTGAAGTCGCCGCCGGCGAAGACAGTGGTGGCCGTGAAGGCCGGAGCCGGGCGCTGGACGAAAGCCTTAGACATTTTGTAGATTGATGGATGAATGTTGAACGGAAGGTGTTTTTTTGAGTTCTGTTTCAGTTCGCGTTGAATGCAGTATTTTTGTTTGTTGAGGCACCTGGAGGAAATTCCCAAGCCTTTTATCTGCCATCCCGCCGAGCTCCGCCGCAGTCGGAGACCGCTCGGCTCCACTAAAAGCCCCATAGCCTTCCTTATCTCAGCCCATAAACAAACACCGATCAGATCCCGTACTCGTAAGATATTATCCACACGGGAAATCACGCCTCGGACGGGCTTCGAGAGGCAATTCTTCTTACTCCATGGACATTACGTTTCTGGGGCGGTTTCTGTTCCCCATGGAAACGTGGAAGAAAATACAACGTAGGGTTGCACCATGGAAGAAATTGACGTCAGGGTCTCATGGCATCCTTGAAGCGTTTCTTACGTGTAATTGCTATTACCTTGAGTTCCGAGCAATTTCGAAGTTATCCTGCGCTGGATTGAGGATCAATGTTGTATTCTACTCAGACTGCCGACTGTCACAGCTAAAAATTGCCTGTTCTGTTACAAATTTGCGCAAGGGGCTCCGTAACATATCCCGGCAGGGCAGTTTAACCCCAGTTTAGCAAGCATATCACGAAATAGGCTACGGATCTCGATGGCTTATGGGCTAAAACTCTAAAAAAAATCCCTTATTAGTAATTATACGGGATGCATCACGTAGGTTGGGTTACAAGTAGATCGCCTTACTACATATATAAAAGTCCTCCGCTTTACAGTAATGAAGGGATTCCTCGCAATAGCTATGAAATAGGCGTACCGATCGGGCAATTTCGACAGGTACAAAGCGTTAAGGATCTTACAAATAACGCGGCAGTTATAAATTATACAATAATACTATATTTTTTTTTGTATAAACGTGATAATCACATACCGTTGTATTATGAATTACGTGGAAATGGCATTTCTTTACATTTTATTTGTATGATCTGTTAAAGGCAACTCATCCTCTGCAAAGGGCAAGTCATTATACGGTTTCTTTCCACACATCATAGACACTAGCTCCTCCTTAAGCCACTCCTCGTCTGGCCGCAATTTCCATTGCCTGATATCGGCCGTGGCCTTGGCAATCTCTTGCTGCTCTTTGCTGGACAGCGGTACGTCATTCGTAGGAATATCCATGTAGTCCCCTTCGTAGCTGTTGTCGAAGAGATTATAGCCAAGCACGCTGGAAAGATTTTCAATAATGCTCATTCGCTGGAAGCTGCTCCTTTTCTCACGAACAGCAATGCGGGCTAAAGCGGCGCATGTTGCGGGAAGAGGGACCGTCCAGATATTGCGTGGCACCTTCGGAGGGGGGTTAAATCTTGGCGTGCGCGGAGGCGGGCTAGGCTCGCCGTCATCAGTCATGGGAACTATCTCGTTGCGACGTATGCCTGTCCATGATATGGGCACGAAAATAAGTCGGTCGCGTGGCGCTTGTCCCATGCAGCGCAAGTTGTTTGCCACGTAGCGCAGAGCACCGTCAGCGAACTCGCATATATACACTGGCGGCAGCGTCACGTCGTCGGCGGGATGCAGGCCACAGCTGGTGGCTAGCTCGCGTACAGCGAGCAGTTCATCGTCTTGGACCAGCAGGAATAGGCTCTGTTTTGTCAGAATGGTTGTGTGTATGTGATAAGGGAAAGTAGGGAAAGCGACTTACGCTGTTTCGGGCGAGTGGATAGCCGAGCCGGATTAGTAGGGTGGCTTCCCATTCCACGAGCAGAATTCTGGACGTCTCAAGACAAGCGATAAAATGGGAAATACGGTCACTTAAATCCATGTCGATTATTGTATTTGAGACAAAAAGAGAGGAAAAGGAAGAAGAAGAGGCGAGGAACTGTTTAACTAAATTATGTTGGGACCCACCCAACACATGTCTTTCCTGTATGGGATATGTCAGCGTCTGAATTTACCTCTATACTCCATACGGAGTACATCCTACAAAATAATAGAGTAAATAATATTACGCGACACGCCCATTCTGACATGACATCTTCGGAATAACGATTAACCGAAGACGTGTAAACACACACAATACTGATTTCTGTGTCACAGGAAAAAAAGCAGGTAAAATATTCCTCTGCAAACAGTCCGGCGCGCTTTGGCCAAAATGATCTTCTCCCCCACAGCAATCCATTTCCTATCGCCCTCTGCCGTCGGCCACTTTCTTTCTACCGGCCTCTTCGACT
Organism: Dryadomyces quercus-mongolicae; assembly: GCA_002215975.1. Lineage (NCBI taxonomy): Eukaryota > Fungi > Ascomycota > Sordariomycetes > Ophiostomatales > Ophiostomataceae > Dryadomyces > Dryadomyces quercus-mongolicae. The sequence continues at coordinate 1,262,265 of NIPS01000040.1, forward strand.
TCGATCCGCTGAGCCGCTGTCCAATTTTCCATTCCCCGTTGCCAAGAGGAAAAAAAACAGCCTTCTCTCGACCTTTCCGATGCTGGCAATTGAACGACATCTCCGTCTTTTTTTTTTTTTTCATTTCGTTCCATTTAGCAAAACCACAGCCTCATCACAAATGGAGTCTTTTAATGCGCAATACGAAGCTGCCGAGGCGCTGTCAAAACGCTCTCACAGCCCAAGGGATCCACCACGCTTTCATTGGTGGATTTGCTGTCGATCTCCTCGGTTCTACTCGCGAAACAGATGACATTGACGTCGAGATCGACATTTCTGATAGCATCGAGATGCGAAATCGAGTGCTACATGCCACTGCAAGTGACCCGCGGTTTCCGAAGGCCGGACTCAAAATCTGTTTCCGCCCTTCTGACGAGTCGCGGCCGCCAATTCCTATCGAGACATTGCCGGCTGGGCAGCTCGGCCTCCCGCGTGAGTTGCAGGTCGTACGGCCTGGTGAAGGTACAGTATCGTAAAGGGAACTTGTCTTGCATTTTCTTCTGTATTAACACAGCAGGGGGCATCCCCGTCCTCGAGCCGGATATCCTGGTCCCGACGAAAATAAAGCGCTGCATCAATTTCATTGGCAGTACCCGTCCGCATTCCATCGTCAAAATGAATCAAGACATCAAAGACATCACGTTTATCTTGATGTGGCTACGCGAAAAAAACAAGAAGGTCGACTTTGTCGGTTACCATACACTGGAGGTTGAGCGTCTATACACGGCAGTCAAACGCCTGGTGTCGTACTGGAAGGAGAAGGGACTATAACCTTGTCGAGTTGATCCAGTCTGTTCTAAGAGAAGAGGACCTGCGTAAGATCATGTAACTGTGTGTCATTTTTGAGCGTCGGAGTTCGATGTGTCTCATTGAAGAGTTGAAAAATAAATATGCTTTTCTGCACGCCAGACAACTAGAAATGATGGCACTTGTGTGTAATCGGCGGTTATGTAGCTTTGGTAATACAAAAGTCTGGGAATATTGAGAGAGAGGACTACGAAGAGGACATAAGCTGGGGATATGTGAGCCTCTTATGAATGGATATTTTTAGCCCGGTGAAGAAGCTATGTTTTATATAGAAGACACTTAAGAGGGCAAGTTTAAGAGCATTAATGAGAAAGAAATATTCAATCATTTACCACTCGCTTATTTGGCAACATCTGTTTGTCGTGTCTGATAATATCAGATGTAGGTCCGTAAATCACGTGACCATGTGACCTTACTCCCTCTTCGTAAGGTTTCATGGCCAGGGTATTTCAGCCCGCAGGCCCACTTAACTTGATCACGTTAGGGGGGGGGGGGGGTTGATCCGTAGGATCCGAGTAGTAAATTCCGGCATTCCTTACACAAGCCAAAGTTTGGATTTGGCCAATTTTCGTTCTACATTTCCAGGCTTCCCAGGCTTCCCAGGCTTCCCAGTCTTCCCAGCCTACCCAGTTTGCTCAACCTGTTCGATATATCTCAATAGCAAACGCAAGTACTCTCACCAGCGCAAATAACTTGTAACGTCTCGTTGATAGTCACAAAACGAGATGGTCTACCAAGGTCCTTCACGTGGTTGCAAATCATGCAGATTGCAACGGAAAAAGGTATGTCCTTCTAGAAGTCAAGAATACAAATGTGAGAATAGAACGCCCTTTTAAATATGTACTACTAATAACCATTGATAGTGCGACGAAACACGGCCTGTAAGTGACGAGTCAACGTTTTGCTTCCTTCTCTTGAGGTGAACGAGTACAGAAGCTAATGAAGGCTAGTCGTGCTTGCGTTGCACCAAAGCTCATCGCATATGTGGTGGCTATGGTGGCAGCGCACTGTCCACATGGCAACATTACAGGGCCCAGAAAGGGTGTGCAAAGACAATTGACTCTGGCCCGGTCACTGGATCTAACATAGGCTCTAGCGGCCATGTCAACCAGCTACTGTCTTTGCCAGTGAATGCATCCCGCAACCTTTTGCTACCATCATCAATGCCTCAAGATGCATTGTCATCATTCATGTCCATGGGCCAAAGATGCACGCTACCGAAGCGTAGTCCTATCCCGGGCACTGACATCTTGCCAGAAGATGGCTTGCCCTATGAGACGACGGTCGCAGATGTACATTTCTATGCGCTACGCGTCTTTTTCTACGACTTCTGTGTCACCCCTACCAATACGGACCTATCTCGTGGCTTCCTTTCTGGCCTTGAGTATACTGTGACGCATCGTCTAGGCTTACTGTCGAACCTGGCCAGAGCCTGTGTCGCTGTGTCGTTATCGTGCGACGGCAAGCGTCTACAACGCCCGTTCCTTGTGCGGCTTGCTGCCTCGAATTACCAGCAGATGTTAAGCACTCTGGCCATGAAAATAATGACCGAGAAGACGAAATCTACCAACAATGAGGAGTCGCGACGCTTAGCCATGCTTCTGGGTCTATACCAAATTGTTATGGCCAGCGATGTAGATCCTGGCTACCATGAAATCCATGCCAGGGGTCTTGCAGCTATTATGAATATTACACACTCACCCCTCGATCTTTTGGGATATTCGCCGTGGGCTCCTGGTATATTTTCATCGCCTACTTTAGGTGGCCTGGATAATAATAGAGACGACAGCCTTGGGATCCTATTGCGTGAGCTCCATGTTCTGTGGACACGGTCAAGCAATGAATGCAGCAGCGAAGGGCATGACCAAAGATGTTCCGGCCTCCAGAAAGAGTGTGCAGCCCTGGAGAAACGTTTCGCTGCGTGGGAAGATGGCCGCTCTACCGCATTGAAGCCTATCACTGTAGGTACTATGGATTCAGGTATGACTGCCGCAGGATTCTGGCCTGGGCCAGTGGACACGTATTTCGACTTCTTTGTTTCAGGCGCGTGGAACGTGTTTCGCGCGGCACGTCTGCTGCTTCTGTCATTAATTCTACGATGGCATACGCCTGTTGACGACATCAGCGAGCAACACGTTTGTGCGGAATTGGCTATAAGGGTTGTCTACTCCATGTTAGCATCGGTACCGTACCACCTTACCGAAAACCTGCAGTCATTTTTGCAAGAAGCAAAGGCTGGTGCAAAGGAGATCCGGACGCCGGGCCGGACTCTAGGCGGACTTTTGCTGCTGCATCCACTTTACGTGGCCTCACAGCTGCCTTCAGCAGTGCCCCAGTCATTACGATCATACATCTGTGTATGCTTGAAATGGATGGAAACACACATGGGTATTGGCCAGGCTGGATTGTTCGCCAAGGAGGTATGATGCGACCAATTGCACACAACCCTGAATATGTTGTACACTGTAAGAGCAAGCTGACCAATCATTCTATTCGTTCGCGTTCAGGGCACACATCTCGACATGAACTACGTGGCAAGTAGTTGCATGATAATATGGGCAGGGTTTCTAGGTTGATCGGCATGGTGATGGTATTGGTAGATCAAATTACGAAGAAGTACGAAGTATTTACACTTATGTCCGTATTGAAACTCCATTAGGCAGGACCCCATAATCCAGACCCGAAGCGCTACGCTAACCGTATCCAGCCCAGCTCGCAATGGGAAGCGTTTCCTATTGAGGTTGGCGTTGCGAACGTCTACAAAATCACGGCCTCTTCGGATCTCCTGTGCCTTCTTTCTGCTTCCTCGTGGCTCATCCGTCGCGTCATCTTATAAATCAAAATTCATATAGAACAGTTCGATTCTGTATAAAAATGAGATATTTCCGCGTCTGAAGAGAATTTACTTCATACCATCATTCACTTCATATTTCATTCTCAAGCGTTAGCAACTTCGTGTTCCTTATACAATCATGTCTGTTCCGTTTAAAAACATGGCCGCGTGGCTTATGAATGCGAAAGCCCATCCATTTGTCATCAAGGAAGCACCTGTAGCTCTGCCTGGGGCTGATGAGGTGTTGGTGCGCAATCATGCAGTGGCTGTGAACTCCGTCGACTACAAGTTGCAGACATTCGCCTTTATGCCGTTCGACTATCCCATAATTTGGGGGCTGGATACAGCTGGCGATATTGTTGCTGTCGGCCCTAATGTCACGCATTTCCGGGTGGGTGACCGTGTTTGCGGAACCCCTTTAGCGTTTTCGAGGAAGCGCTCCGAGGAGGCAACATACCAAAACTACACGTTGTTGCACACCAACATGACCAGCAAGATTCCAGACTCGGTGTCTTATGTCGACGCTACTGTGCTGCCGATTGTTATGGCCACGGCAGCTTCTGCTCTTTTTGAAAAGAACAGCATCGGCCTTGACCGCCTGCCGACAGTGCCAGCACAGCCAAAGAGAACCCCAGCTGAAGTTGTTTTTGTTTGGGGTGGTGCTTCAGGGGTTGGCCTCTCCGCCATTCAGCTGTCTGTGGCTGCTGGGTATCAGGTTGTGACCACAGCTTCGGCTAAAAACTTTGATCTCGTCCGGAGCGCTGGTGCCAGCCAAGTCTTAGACTATCATAACACAGACACCGTGGTGGCTGATCTGGTGGCACTATTCGCTGCGACTGGACCTCTTGCCAAGGCCCGGTTGGTTGGAATTTTTGACACAATCGGCGGCGATGCTTTGGCCCAGACGGCGGCATTTGCGAAACAGTGCAGTGTGGTCATCGGCGGCGACACACCACGGCACATAATCACTACAATCCCCGTCGACACATCCGTACTACCTGATGGAATAACTGCATCTACTGTATTCGCCTATAATGTGGCAAACACACCCGTCAGTCTTGCTATCTTTGAAGATTTTCTGCCAAAGGCTCTGCAGACTGGCTCTATCCAACTGGTACCTAAGGCTCTAGTTTTTGGCAATGGCCTCGAGAGCATCCAAGGCGCTGTGGATCGCATTGCCCAAGGCGTGTCTGGGCAGAAGTTGGTAGTTACATTATAGGGATGGCAACGCAAATTGGCTTACTAGTCCGACCATGTTTGACAATTAAATTATGAAAAAAAAAAGAATGCAAAAGACTTCTATAAAAGAATATTTTGGCTCGTAACAGACAAAGCTATATATCTAAAGCCCCTAGTGAAGGATTAAAGCCTCTCACGCCCTTGCATACTTCTTGTAGCCGTACACTCCTCGAAGTGCTATCATCCAAATTTCTTAAACCAAGCCACCCACCCCACCAGCTTCTCTTAGCAATCATCTTATCTACGTACACTTTCCAAGTTTCCTCTTCTGAAAGAGCATCTGCGGCTAAGCCGCCCAGCACAACAAGTTGTTGCTCTAAAATGGGGTGGTCATGAGAGAATAGCTGTGGCTTTCTGCCGAACAGCGCTGAAGGTGTCCACGTACTACCCCCGGCCATCTTCCGCCATTGCAAAATAGCTTCAGACCGCAGCTTCCAAGTTTCGGCGAGAATAAGCCGCCGAGGTTCCGGGTTTAGCTTCGATATAGAGTCAAGATCAACCCCAAGGAGTTCGTGTGGGAGGATTGGCCACAAAAGAGTAGGTACAGCGTATATCGGCGTCTTGGACTGGGATGGCCATGAGAATGGATCTGGCAACCTAAGAAGGATGGTGCAGGTGTGCGGGTTATCAAGGTCCCAGAGACTAGATTGCAAGCGGCAGAGACTATTCTAAAAGTGTGGATGTATAGAGTTAGCGACAGTGATGCTTAAATACTTGGGTGAAACATGGCGAGCGCCGAGGAAAAGAGGAAAGGTGACTTAACGAGTCGCAACTGGGGAGATACGGCATCCATATTCATGCTATTGCTATCTCGGATACCCCATAATGAGTACCACAAGGCTAAAGCTGTTACCATTGTAATATGCATGTTTCGTGCGGTCGTAAGTGTCGAAACATTGTTAATTGTGAATGAGCAAAAATGCAACTTGATGACTATGATACGTGGGGTAAACATTTTGCCCAATAACCAAATACAGGGAAGAGTGTGGGGCTAGAACAGACCACATATAATTTTTGGAAGCCTGACCTTACGTAGGGCAATTTAGCCAATGGTTGTAACATTCGTTTTCATATTTTGGGTTGCTGAAAGTTTATCCTATCCACGCCGTTAATTTTGGGTTGGGGGACGACGATATACGATACTCCCTAGCTCTACCGCAAATGGAATCGATAAGGCAGGATGGCAAGACCGTGAGTCGCTTTATTACAATAAACCCCCAAAAATGCGTTGCCATTGGCAGTGATCTAAAGATGGTGACAGAATAAACTAACTGGGCATTCGATAAAACAGAGACACTTGGCAACAGCGATGAACTGTGAGGCCAAAACTCCGTCACCATCGTTCACATCCACAGCTTCTTATCCGACATACTCCAAATTCCTTCATCCTCCCTGTAAAAGACAGGCCATCACAGAAACTCCTAGTGGTGGTAGCAGCAACGAGTTTGATACAGACAATGAGGATGGACACACTCCGGCGGTTTTGCTTCCGTCACCTATTTACCACGAAACCACTGCCCTTCAAAGAACCGAAACGTGGAAAATTGGAGTTATATCTAGGGTCTCTACTATGAAACTCTCCGGAAATACCAGACAGTCGAAAAGCACATTGGAACATCCGATTGAAGAAAACATTAGCTTTGGAACAGAAGCTAAGCGGAGTTTCAAACTGATACTCGTCTCCGCCATACGCACCATGTCTACAAACTCGATTATCCGCTATATACTAGGCTTCTCTCTTTTGATTCCTTTTACTCTGTTCATCATTCTCTATGTCTCCCCATGGATCAGTGTTATCGTCGTTAAAAAAAGTTTGGCGGTGGTATTCGGATATCTACAAAGTCCAGTCTATGCGTTCTGGGGATGGAGCAACAGCGTCCTCTATATTGCCCAAAGCCACTGGCACTCCTATATTTTTACTGCCTTCGGTTCATTCTTCGGGTTGATCTCGCCTACGGTTCTGCCGCCCCTGGGTGATGAATATGCCATCATCTTACCACCAATCCAGAGTGTACCACTGTCGCATGTCGACGGTATGGTCCTAGCACTACAAGTTACAGCATCACATGTGAATGAGCTTGAATGCTATATCGACGCCGGGCAAGTCACGCCTCAAAATAGGTTACATCTCTTTGATGGACTGTTTGTACAATTGCCTTCTGAGCCATTCGAGCCTGCCATATCCTCCAAGATTGACGCGATTGCAGCGGACAACAAGCTACTAGGAAGCCGCATGAGCTGGGCCCTTGTGGCAGAGCGCAATGCCTTACATAATTTTCGTAGGGCTTTACGCAACGAGCCCACGGCAAGCATACTGGAGAAATCGCAAATATCGTTGCTGTCACCGAAAAACACTGTCATTAGCAACAAATGGTCTACGGCATGGCAAACCATCCAGACAAAACTCTTGAGGTGGATTCGTCTTTCCGCGAAGGGTCACCTGCTTCGCCATCTAAACAGGCTGGAATCTATTTTGAAGGACAGTCTGGCCAGAAGAGGAGAATGGGATCGGCATCTCTACGATTCCAGCCTATCAAAGTTACACATCTTGGTTGTGCCTGTGTGCCAAGCGTCTAAAATGTTGTCAGACATTAAGTGGAAACTCGAAGCGAAAATAGATGAGCTGCCACCACCACTAACAACAGGCGATGGAAAAGATGGTAGTCATTCACCATCTAGCAGTAATAAAGTGGCAGACTTGGAAAATCTCTCAAACAGCCTTCGTGTTGTGCAGGCCAATTACGGACACATGTGCCTGTTCGCTTTGGAGGATCGAAAAGTTGCCACCGAAGTCATGTCAAAGGTAGCTGATGATGGGAAGCGGTACCAGAGAGCTCTGGAGTCCATTATTCGCATACGGGCACGCGTGGAGTCCAACCCGCTTACTGACTCTCGAAGCATACTGGCGTTTGAAAAAGAAATGGACAGCATCGCCCTCGCCATGCTTACAGGCATCAAGTACTGGGAAGAACGACAGAGGGCCGACTAGAATTCATTTATAGATGCGTATCGTGTGCATTTTTTAAACTCGCTGCTCCCGCTGAGGGAAAGTATGTAGAAAAAAATAATAGCCAAGAGGAAATTAGCATGCTGCGATAATGTGACAGGCATTTGGCAATTAAAACTATGGTAGCACATCTTTCTATAATGCACAAGTGGTGAGAGAGCATTAGTAGTCTGTTATTTTATGTTATTTTCTATTTTGCATTGCTCATTTATTTATGTACAAACTTCTTTAGTTGTAGTGTCAGATTCTGTGCTTGATTTTTTACCCAATCCGGAAGATCACGCCGGAGAGGGAAGTAATACCAATCTAAAACCCACTTCTCCTCTTCATCTTGGACCAGCTGGGTCCACCCTTTTCCGGCTATGAGACTATCCATCCACTCCTTGAGTTTATTAACACCTGCGCCAGTGATTTCTAAAGCCTCGGTAGCCGGTCCTGAAAATTGAGTCTGAACAGACTTGAGAATGGATAATTTAGCCTGTGCCTGATTTCTCAAGCTTGACAAATGCTCGAGGTCTTTTTCAGACAGTTTCCGTGCCTGATCTTTCACGTTGTATCCGGGAGACTCATTCTGGGAAATCCACTGTTGCCATGTTGGTTCCAGAAGCGACTTTCCCAAGATCACCACCTTGTCGATGCTCGCATTTAGAGTTTTGATATTCTCTATAGCAATGTCACTCCACTCACGTGGTAATGTCACCTGGTGGGATAGTTCTTTCAAGACTGTGATAGCGAGGGAATCATTTAACGCCTGGTTGGCGGCCAAATTATCGTTTCCCAGAATAGACGTAGTTGAAGGCGTTGGGCTATCTAGCAGCAACATGTCATTCATCTGCGTAGAGAATAGCTTAGCCAGACTGCTTGATGCACTTAGCATTGCAGTAACGGCATGAACACCCCAGTAATTAACAATGAAGGCATGAAGAGGCACTACTACCTCCGGGGCCAGTGGACGGAGTAGAGTATGAAAATCGTCACACAGTGCCATAGTATGTTCATATGCAACGCCGTGGAATGTGGTATCATCGTATTTGCGCGTCCGCCACGACCACCATTGCTGTCCATTCGTTGTAGGCAAGACATGTGCCCAGTCTGCAACAAGCTTAAGACGAAGCTCTCTGCAGTACTCGTCTGTATCCCATAGCAAATCTTTGTAAACATTCATATCTGTTGCGTTTGACTGAACAATAGTGAATGGTATCATCGCGTGCCGCTGTAGAAGCTTGGTAAATGATACGTCTGGACTGGGATCCAAAGGTTTGATGAGGGTGTATTCTGGCACTGGCGCTGGCTTTGGCTGGCTCCCATTAGGTGCTAAGGAAAGCATAGAAAACAAAGCGAGGACCAAGAGAATAGAGTGGAAGATAAGGCTGTGTCGTCTTGGGCTTGCGTCTGGCCGAGTTTCTGGGGTGAGCAAGAAAGAAATACTGCGTGTTCTCCACCACTTCTGTTGACTTCGAGCACTATCTTGGTCTTCCTCTTGTGAAAGATGTTGCTCTTCCTTTCCTTTGTTCGCCTGCTGTTCCTTTTCTTCTTTACATTTCTCGTCTTCGTCAAGGACACCAGAAGACTTAATGTTTCGCGTAGTATCTGTAGGTGGTGGTCTCCCCAGACTCATATTGCCGCCACCTAGATAAAAAACAATAGGATTGTTAGGAGCGATAAAGCTATAATGATTACAGAGGCTAATACCCTGAGCACTGGTCTGTAGCTGAACAGAGATGTTGTAGATGGAAGAGGAGTTGTAGCTGTGGGAAGTCTCTTTGTCGGGTGCGTTATCGTAAGACAGGTGCGGCTTGCGTTTAGCTGCTCTATGTGGTTTGGCGGAAGCTGCTTTTCGAGGCATCGAGTTTGAGAAAGTATCGACAATAGCAGTAGTAGGTATAGGATAAGGAAAGTATAAAGATTGGAAAGTACACGTAACGAAAAGCTAGCTATGTAATAGTTTTTGTATCTCCTTAACGCCGAAATTATGACTTTTTTTGTGGACGACGACGTGAATGGTTAAAACCCTTGTATTTAACCCACTAGTACATAGGAATACATACAAAAATACACAAAAGTCACCCCTGTTACCCCTCTCTATACTACCTATCTTAGTAGTTCCTTTTTAAATTTTTTGTTAAAATATAGGGACTGTAAGCCTACTCAATGATTCCTTTTGAGTTTCGCCGGAAACAGGTGGGCTGTAGCGAATCAGAGAGCGTCGTGGAAAATTATATTATGGAGATTCTGGTAGAAACGGACCACAAAAGTTCGCCAGAAACGGACCACTAATTACTAGATGAAGGACTAGAAGTGGGGATTTCGAGAACAAAAAAAGAGTTCTTCCTGGAAGCCAAAGTCGGCTTATGTACCCTGGCTGCTACATTTGTTTAGGTGGTCCGAGCTCTTTCATATTGTTTTTGAAGTTGAAACCCTTCCTAGGTTTTCTCGTCCGCTACGCCTACTATCAAGCGTAGGCCGTAAAATGCTTAGCCACTCTACATTCTACCGTTCTACCCTAAGAATTATTCGTACAGAAATCTGTATCTTTTCACGCTGATTTCCATATAAAAACGTGCCAAGGCGCTAGTACGACCCCTGTCTGATACAGATTTCCGGTGATACAGATAACCATTCTTATCAGGAGAGAGACCCCACTATTTCCAACCAATTAAAATTATACAAGACGATATAAAGACGCTCGGCAGCATGGGCTGGCTACGGGACACCATCAGAACGGCGAAACATATGAGCAGATTCTGCTGCAGTCATGGTGTCGAGGGCGCTACGCACGATACTGGGTGGTTATTCGAGANCCTAAGAATTATTCGTACAGAAATCTGTATCTTTTCACGCTGATTTCCATATAAAAACGTGCCAAGGCGCTAGTACGACCCCTGTCTGATACAGATTTCCGGTGATACAGATAACCATTCTTATCAGGAGAGAGACCCCACTATTTCCAACCAATTAAAATTATACAAGACGATATAAAGACGCTCGGCAGCATGGGCTGGCTACGGGACACCATCAGAACGGCGAAACATATGAGCAGATTCTGCTGCAGTCATGGTGTCGAGGGCGCTACGCACGATACTGGGTGGTTATTCGAGAAGACGAGAAAGAGCAACAGACGGTATCAGGTCAACAGCATCGACAGCATCAACAACCACGTCTCTATTTAACACAGCCGTACAGCAGAGCCAAACGGCGCTCGAGGCCGAGGACGCCGAGCAGCTGTGGAAAGGCGACGCGAAAGAGGGGATTGACCGCGACTCAGCGTGGGTGAAGCGAGTCGGTTGGGTACGGCATTTTGGACAGCGCGACTTGCAAGCGATTGCAGAGGCGGCGCAGTGGATCCAGGCCAAGGGCAAGCAAGGCAGGCAGAGACGCTGGGAGGAGACGATGACTGAGGAGGCGCAGCGCGAGCAGAAGCGCATTGAGCTGTTGGGCCGACAGTTCTGTCACGAAGTGGAGCGGTGTTGTTTTCGGCTAGACAGCGTCCCGGTACGGACGCGGCAGCTGCTGCAGAACATCGAGCCAGGGAAGGTGGCGGGCGTGCCGTTTCAGCGAAAGGCGACCAAGGGGGCGATGGACAAATACTTGCTGGTTGGCCAGCGGTTCTTGATGTTTTGCTACCGGGCGTATCAGCTTGGACGAGAAGCCGCCGAGGAGCAGTGGGCGGTACGGTGGACAGAAGAGCAATGGGGCACGTTTCAGGACGTAGTATACGAGCTGGACAAAGTAGAGAGAGAGGGCGCGGCACTCACGAGTGAGGGCGAGACAAGCGAAGACGAAGACGACGAGGAGGTTTGGACGTTTAGTCCAAGGCCGCGACCCGCTCCCGTTGGCGACACGGCAGCCGACCGACTTGGGCAGGCTTGCTTTCGGTTTTTGGTTGCATGCATTCGAGACCGGGTAGGGGGAGACCAGTATACCAATGTGCTGCTCTGCTTCTGCGCCGCGATGGGGATTCGACAACACCCGGCCGGGTTCAGCGAGCCGGTTGGGTATACCGGGCAGCTGGCGGCTGTCTTGTGGTGGAGCCGGCTGTTTTTTCTAGAGGACTCGTTTGCCGACGAGCCGCCAGAGCTGGAGACGCTGCCGTATGAGGCGCTGGCCCGGTTTGACGAGGCCCACGCGCAGTGGCTGTGTAGCGGGACG
>NIPS01000009.1:0-133018 GCA_002215975.1 Dryadomyces quercus-mongolicae
AGCAAAACATCAAGAACCGCTGGCCAACCAGCAAGTATTTGTCCATCGCCCCCTTGGTCGCCTTTCGCTGAAACGGCACGCCCGCCACCTTCCCTGGCTCGATGTTCTGCAGCAGCTGCCGCGTCCGTACCGGGACGCTGTCTAGCCGAAAACAACACCGCTCCACTTCGTGACAGAACCGTCGGCCCAACAGCTCAATGCGCTTCTGCTCGCGCTGCGCCTCCTCAGTCATCGTCTCCTCCCAGCGTCTCTGCCTGCCTTGCTCGCCCTTGGCCCGGATCCACTGCGCCGCCTCTGCAATCGCTTGCAAGTCGCGCTGTCCAAAATGCCGTACCCAACCGACTCGCTTCACCCACGCTGAGTCGCGGTCAATCCCCTCTTTCGCGTCGCCTTTCCACAGCTGCTCGGCGTCCTCGGCCTCGAGCGCCGTTTGGCTCTGCTGTACGGCTGTGTTAAATAGAGACATGGTTGTTGATGCTGTCGATGCTGTTGACCTGATACCGTCTGTTGGCTCTTTCTCGTCTTCTCGAATAACCACCCAGTATCGTGCGTAGCGCCCTCGACACCATGACTGCAGCAGAATCTGCTCATATGTTTCGCCGTTCTGATGGTGTCCCGTAGCCAGCCCATGCTGCCGAGCGTCTTTATATCGTCTTGTATAATTNCTTCTCGAATAACCACCCAGTATCGTGCGTAGCGCCCTCGACACCATGACTGCAGCAGAATCTGCTCATATGTTTCGCCGTTCTGATGGTGTCCCGTAGCCAGCCCATGCTGCCGAGCGTCTTTATATCGTCTTGTATAATTCTAATTGGTTGGAAATAGTGGGGTCTCTCTCCTGATAAGAATGGTTATCTGTATCACCGGAAATCTGTATCAGACAGGGGTCGTACTAGCGCCTTGGCACGTTTTTATATGGAAATCAGCGTGAAAAGATACAGATTTCTGTACGAATAATTCTTAGGGTGTATCCTCATGTTGCTTGGAAGTGCTAATTCGTAGCTCACTTCCGAAATCTTCCGTTTGATCTTGAAAGGTCCCAGACTCTTCCAGTCAAGTTTGTCGCTTGGTCTCTTGGTCTTGATGTTCTTGCGCCGGAGGTAGACTGCGTCCTCCTCCTCTAGGATTGGTGTGACACCGTAGGTATTGTTCAATGATCTGGTTGATGCGTTCCGTTTGTCCGTCTGTCTGTGGATGAAATGTTGTCGAGAGCTTGTGTCCAACTCCCAGTTGTGACATCAACGATCTCCAAAAGTTTGATGTGAACAGCTTGTTTCTATCCGATATGATCTCGTTCGGAGTTCCATAGTTTCCGATGATAATCTTGCAAAATGTGTACGCCAGCTCTTCTGCGTCACTTGCCTCTTTGTATGGTGTGAAGTAAGCGTATTTCGTGAGTCTGTCGACGATGACCAGGATGCTGTCAAAAGAGGTCCTAGTTAAAGGTTCCCTTGACACTGGTAGCTTGACGATGAAATCCAAGCTGATCGATTCCCATGGTCGTTCCGGTATCGATAATGGTTGTAGAAGCCCATAGGGTTTGTGCCTGCTTGTCTTGGCCTTGTTGCACACATTGCAACCCCTGATGGCGTCTTCCATTGCCTTTCTCATTCCTGGGAAATCGTATACTCGTCTCATCCTGTCGTAGGTCGCTGACACTCCCTGGTGTCCATGTGCCTTCGCTGCGTGGCACTCCTGTATCGCTTCTTCCTGCAATGCCTCTGGTATGTAGGTCTTTCCGTTGTATGTCGACATCGCTCCTCTCCAGGTTCGCTTGGTGTAAGACTTCTCTTTCAGTGCCATCCGTCGATGCGCATCCTTCAGTTTCTTCACCCAGTCTGGATTAGTGTCGATCCTGTAGGCCATTGCCAATTGTTTGTTGTTCATGACCAAATCTCCGTTGTCGTTGGTCTGTAGCAGTTGCGTATCCTTTGTCGGTGTTTTCTCGTGATCGCTTCGTCTGCTGAGAGCATCTGCTCTCCCATTCTCTGATCCCTTTCTGTAGGTGATCCTGAAGTCGAACTGTGATAGGAATTCTGCCTATCTTGTCTGTCGTTTGTTCAGAGCCTTCGTGCTCGTGAACTGCGTCAAGTTCTTGTGGTCCGTGTAGACGTGTATTTGTTGCTTTGCTCCAATGAGGTAGTGCTGCCATTCCTCGAATGCACACACAATTGTCATGAGTTCCTTGTCGTGGATTGGGTAGTTGAGTTCTGGTCCCCAACTTCTTCGAAAAGAAGGCGATTAGATGTAGTTTCCCTTCTTCGTCGCGTTGTCCCAATTGTCCTCCTATGGCTTCGTTTGACGCGTCTGCTTCGACTTCATATTCTTTTTCCGGATCTGCTTCTGTGAGCACTGGTTCTTCCGTTATCCGTTTCTTGAGTTCGACGAAGGCCTGCTGTGCCCGTTCGTCCCATTCGAAGGTCTTGTCTTTTCTTGTGAGATCCGTGAGAGGTTTTGCAATTCCTCCGTAGTTGCGTATGAATTGTCGGTAAAATCCCGTGAATCCTAGGAATTCCCTGATTCCTGTCACGTTTGTGGGTGTCGGCCAGTCCCTGACTGCCCGAATCTTGTCTTCTTGCATCCGTATTCGTCCGGGTTCCAATATGTATCCGAGGTACTTGACTTGTTGTTTGTGGAAATGGCTCTTCTTGGCCTCTACCAGAAGATTCGCCTTCTGCAATTGTTCCAGCACCCACCTGACGTCTTCCTTGTGTTGCTCCAAAGTCTCCGAAAAGACAAGGATATCGTCCAGGTATGCCGTAACACAAATGTCGAGTCTCTCCCTCAGGACTTGGTTGATCATCTCCTGGAAGGTTGCTAGGGCTTTGGTAAGCCCAAATGGCATGACCAGATATTCGTAGAGTCCATACCTCGTACGGAATGCGGTCTTCCATTCCTCCCCAACCTTCATGCGTATCAGGTTGTATGCTCCCTTCAAGTCTAGTGTCGTGAACCATTGTGCTCCCTGTAGTCGATCGCGCAATTCCTTCATCAAGGGTAATGGGTATCGGTTCTTGATGGTAATGTCGTTCAGTTGCCGATAGTCGACGCAAAGCCGCAATGTTCCGTCATGCTTTAGTACAAACAGGATCGGATATCCTGCTGTTGATTTGGATGGTCTGATGTATCCCTTGGCTAGATTCTCCTTTAGGTACTCTCTCAGTGTCTTGAGTCGCGTGGCGTCCAATGCGTAGATCGCCTGAAATTTCGGTTGTGTGCCTTCCTTCAGAGGTATTTCGTGGTCCCATACACTGTGCTTTGGTAGCCCTGTTTCCAGTGTTGGTTTGAACAATTTGCTGAACTCTCGGTATTCTTCCGGGATCGGTTTAATAGTATCATCTGACTTGTGTAGGAGGATCCTTTGTCCTTCTTCAGTAACTAAGTCCTTCTCTGTTGCAGACTGCTCCTCGGGCCCCTCTTGGCTTGCCGAGCTGTCTAGAGGTATGGGTTGAACTTGTTTGAGCGCCCGCTTCTTGGAGCTGTCCTTAGGGACTAAGTTCTCTCGTGATTCGACTTTTCCATTCGTTAGGGTTTCGTTCCAATGAATCTGGCCAGTGGTCCAGTCAATCCGTGGGTTATTCTTTCGTAACCAAGGCAATCCTAGTATCACGTCGTGCCTTGTAGTGATATGGGTTGTAGCCATAAGGCTGGTTTTGTCCCTTGAGATACCGGTCGCTTGCCGATACTCCTGCCACCGCTATGGAGACATCGTTTATGTCCGGTGCGTAGGTAAGTGGTTCTCCCGTAAACAACTTGGTCCCTTCCTTGGGTTCCGTCGCTACCCAGGGTTCTGGAATTCGTTCCTTTGCTCGCGCTTCTCTGACGCGTCTCTCGAGGCGTAGCATTTATTCGAGTCTGGTCGTCGCTGATTCTTCCTGTGGGTCCGAGGTCGGTCCTCGACTCATCATGTTCAGCTGTCTCCGACTTTTCGGTTTCTTCGGATACCAGCCGCTACCCTCCTTGTCCGACTTGTGGGTGTTGCAGTTGTCATCGTAACACGCGGTCCAGCTGAGCGAGGCGTGGTCCTCCTCCTGGCTTCTTCGTTCCGCGGTTGCCAAGGTTCTGCCTTCAGCCGTCGCTGAGGCTCCTCCTTCTGCTGTTCCCAAAGTCTCGCTTCCGGGCACAGGTTCCCACTGAACCCTCTTCTTTTCCTTGCATTCACGTGCAAAGTGCCCTTTAGCTCCGCAGTTGAAGCATTTCCCCTTCTTCTTGCCACCTTTCTTGCTGTTCTTGTAGGCTGCGTCCAGTTCCATAGGCCCGGGGTACTGGTTGTATGATTTCGCTTGGGGTTGCTGCTTGCGTTTCGTGTTGCTCGCGTATAACATTGGCTTCCAGGGCGTTCCGCCCTTCTGTCGTTTTTCCATGCGTCGTTTGTATAGCCGATTGTCAATTCGTACCGCCGTCGCGATGTAGTCGTTCAAATCGTCTGGCCGGTCTTCCTTCGCGAGTTCGTCTTTCACCTCGTCCTTCAGACCTTGGTAGAAGTGGGTCATCAAGGGTCCGTCCTCCCATCCCAGATGCGAGACGACCTGCTTGAATCTCGTGGCATATTCCGTGGCCGATCCCTTTTGCGTCAGGCGGGAAAGCTCTCGTTCCGCCATTCGCTCTTCGTCCGGGTCGCCAAATGCCCCCTTCAATTCTTCCTCAAAGGTCCCATAGTCATCGAACACCCTTTTCGTTTCCTCCTTCCGGCTATCGGCGTCCTTCTCCAAATGGTCCCTCAGCGTGGGTTCGAACCAATTGAGTGCGTCTGCGGTAAGGCGTGTGGCTGCAAATCGCGTCTTGGACTCGTGGGTAGTGAACTGTGTTTCGTAGTGTCGAAAGTAGGCCTGGCATTGGGTCAGGAAGCCCCTAAGGGTCCCCTTCTTGCCGTTAAAAGCCTCCGGTTTGTCCATCTTATACTTGTCTCCACGTGCTGTTCCGAGTGCGGCTTGTAGCAGTCGGATCTCGTTCCTCAGTGCATCGAGTTCCGCTTGTTGCTGCTGCAAGACCTGCCCTGGCACAAGTCCACCCTGCGCCGTATTCGATCCTCCGATATCAGTGTTCGAAGACATGACGAGTACTTAGCTATTCCGTATTGTACAGTAGGTTGCAATCCTTCCTGGACAAGAGTAGTCAAAATGTAACAAACACCCGATTTCCTGCTCAACAGAGGCCTCGGTGCGTTGAGGTTGTATGTCAGGCAGGGAGGAGTTGAGATCCTCCTGGACAATGGTGAATAGCTAATCCTTGGTTGCTTAAGTAAGCCCGCTTGGTTGCGTATAAGACTCTATCCCGGATAGGACCCTGTCGTGGTTGACGTGTGATGGCGCTTCTTCGTTCTTGCGTCGAGTTGTACTTCTCCGGTCGTACTTCTCTCTCGTTGCGTGGTTGCAGAGTGTTTATCAGCCGTGCTGGCCAATACTTGTTTGTAGAGTATTGCTTAGATTGACTACTGAAGAGAGTAAGGAAAACTATCTGAGTACTGGTGGTAAGTGCGTGGGTTTATATAGACATATCCTTCCTCCTCTTCAGCCAATGATCCTTCTGATCATTCCTGATCGCTTCCTTGGTCAGTGATCACCTTCGTGCCTTGATCACCCCTGATCACCATGCTGGTCGGTGATCACCTTTCTGATCACTTATCTGATCCTTATCGTCACGTGACCCTTTGTTACGTGATTCCTTGTTGTTCCGTTCCGTGCCGTGTCTCGGATGACTGTTCCGTCAGTCATTGGCCGTAATCCTCCTTGGGTCCGTCCTTGGGTCATAACACTCTAAGAGGCTATATATTTGTTACAGGATTAAGTACAAGCCGGTCACGTGCTCACTTACTAACGCATCCCAACCAGTTACCGAGCACATGACGCCTACGCCACCTGTGGCGCAGGCTTACGTCACACCTAAACCCGAAGCAAGGTTTTCCTTCACTGACAACATTACACACCGAACACTCTCCGAGGGCACGGCGCCAAGGGCAGGGTTTTCCTTCACAGAAAACTCTGCACACTAGCTAGACTACACTCTGATAAATAGGCGGTCGCTTCGTGACCATTAGCCTACCAATACAAGTTGAAGTCTTTCACCCCTATTAATTCTTGAAATCTTGACCACACGTTGTAAATTCATCTCTATACGGGCAAACCCGTAACATTGGAGTAGGAAGAATCCTTATTAATGTAAACACACAAAACATAAATATAAAAGATATATAATAGTTACGCTATAAAGTATAACTACTAAGGCTATATAACTAACTAGTTAATTAAAGTTATATATTAATAAATTATATATTAAGTAAAAGACGCGTACCCTAAGCGAGTATTTTATATATTTAATATAGTAATATATTCTTACTTACTAAGCGTTTGTAGTAACATTAGCTTCCTTATCCTTCTTGTCTTTGTAGTTTAGAGTTCTTATTGGGGGGATTAAGAGCGCAACGAGCACAGTTGCAGATGCTCCTACAATAGCGAAAATAAAAACATTTTTAATACCAGCCATGTATGCCTCGAGCACAAGAGTAAGATCCTCTCCGCTAAAAGTTTTCCAGAGGCCTGCCGCTCCAGCCTGGCTAATACTACCCGTGCTAATATCTGGAGCTGTAGTTGCTAATCTTGTGTAGATGGTGTTCTCGAAGATAGACTGCGCTGCTGTAGTAAAGTAGGCACCACTTATGGTTTGGCACGCTATTCGCACCTGTTAGTAATTTCCTTAATAACTGCTATGTATTTTACTTACTAAAGAGGATACCTATAGTGGCTGCAACCTCTTCTGGTTTGGAAAAAGCCTGTAGCGCAGTCACAGGGACTTGACTTCCGAGGCCGATGCCAAATCCAAATGGAATCTGTGCTCCAACACACCAGGCTTTAGAAGTATCGATATCCATCCGGTAAAAGAGGATAGTTCCAATGAGGGCCAGCAAAGGACTAACAATCTCGGCTACGATTGGAAGTCTCGTTCTGCTAATCCAGACACCGCTGAGAAACGAGCCTAGTGCGTAGAAGGACACGAAGGGGAGTGTGTAAACGCCGCTCATAATAGCCGAGTCGCCTTTGACAGACTGAAAATAAATTGGCAAGTAAAAAAGCACCTGGAAGTTTGCGCAGTTTGCACTAGAGCTATTAGCATCTCGTAACTTCGAATAAAGAGAATAGTAAGAGTATGGATACTTACATCCAAGCATATACGCAACTCGCCCATGTCATTCGTGTTTTGAACAGATATAGTGGCATCATTGCCTTCGCACCTAGAAACCATTCATTGACGAAGAAACCAATGGTCAAGATAACCCATATAACAAGAGTAGCAATGACAGTGCTGTCCGACCATGGCTTAGTCAATCCTCCCCATTCCAGCGCAAGGGTGTAGCAGATCAGAGAAGCAGAGAGAATAATGAAGCCTGAGAAGTCAAGCTGTAGAATAATCTCCTTCCACGTTGCAGGCACTGGTTTGATCTGCTTTGGTATGCGGAGGAAAAGAATCTGTAGGACGAGAGCTAGGCCGCCAATAGGAAGATTAATCCAGAAACACCTAGGTACGCGTTAGATGTGTTATAAGTACTAATATTAGAAGGGCTTACCATCTCCAGGTCACCTCAGAAGTGAACACTCCGCCCAGAAGAGGGCCAAGGATGGTAGCGCCCATAAAAACGCCCATCCAGATCCCGATCAGCAAAGGCTGAACCTTGGGTGCAGCAGTAAAGTTGATGATCAACACAGAACCGCTTAAGGTTCCCGAGCAGCCAATACCTTGAATGGCTCGTCCTACAATGAGGACTATGGGGTTTGGTGCTGGGGCGGCTATAACACTTCCAATCATGTACAACACAAGAGCGCTCATGTAGACAATAGGAGTCGGAAAGTAGGTGAACAGCTTCCCCCACGTAGAACTGGAGGCTCCAACAAATATAAAGCAGGCCGCGCTATACCAGGCGATCTTGTTGAGGGATTGGAAATCGTCGGTGATAGCAGGAATAGCTGTGGCCACGATTCCCTGAATAGGTTTAAGTCAGTTTTGTCATTTTGTCATCTAGAAAGGCATCTGCCTGGTTTCCTACCAGATCCAATGCGGCAACCATGGTGCTTAGGTTTATTGTCGCCATAATGGCGAAAAGCTTGAAAGATATAGCATATTGTAGGTCTTTGCCTGAGTCACTCTGCGATGTCTCGCCCTTCTTGGATTTTTCGTTGTCAGCCATGGTATGACGGTCTTGCGCCGAGTGCTTCTCTGTGTTATTCTGACTAGTAGAAGGAATAGCTGTGTATATTCCTTATATTTTAATTTATAGAGATGCATGAAGATATTAAATATATAATCGATTTGGCTTTCTGTGGTCGATTGGATTATACGTCAATGAGAGTAGTTGGACCGGAGTCCGCCCGGTGGAATAAAGTGAATATCTCAACTGTTTTCGCTAGTATGGGGTATAACAAGAACCCTTCGTTCGTCCGCCGGCCCGCCGGTCGAAGTTGATTGACGTCTTAGCACACGTGATCAACTGATGATATCAGTGTGGACTCCCGGTACATTGGTACCCTCCAAGTGTTTTGCCACACCTCAGCTTCTTGTTGAATGCCAAAACATCAATCAATCGGCAGTATACTCACTTAATGTTATCACATAGCGTACAATTCACGTACATCGCATATTGCTCTCACTTTCAGCATGTCAGACACAGTCAACGCTTCACAAACTTCGCGTGTCGAGGCCGACGACGAGCCAGTGTACGAAAATCAGCATGATGAACATACCGAGAGGGTCGTGAAACGAAAAAGAGGTCTACGCAAAGGCACACACAGTTGTTGGGCATGCAAGCGGCGCAAAGAGAAATGCATTTTTGCTGATGGAAACGTCTGCAACGGTTGTCTACGCCGTGACACCAAATGCCTGAGCCAGCAATTTGCCGACAATGATGCGCAAGTGGCTGCTGTCACTGCCCCAGCCACGGCAACCCGCTTACAGCGTATTGAGGATGTGGTCGTGCGGCTCACGTTCGAAATTCAACACCTAAGCCAAATTCAAAGCAATCCGTTGTACACACCTATAACAAGCTCAAGTCCAAGTCCGACGCCGCGAGCGACACTGTCTCAGACGACACCTCTAGCATCAACGGCGTATTCTCCTACGTCAGTAGCTACGAACGAGCTGATTGCTTCTACCGTCGGCTTGGATAAGTTGGCCAGGCTACAAGTTCTATCTCAAACCTTGTATAGCTCGCTGCCCTGCCTACAAGATATCCAATTGCTACGCAAGGCAAGTGCACGCCACCCTGTACTATCGACAATCCACATCACCACGTCATATACTACTCTTCGCCGTGACGGAATTCAACCAACATACGGTGTCCTGCCAGAACCACCGCTGGTGACCTCCGAGCCTGTTCTGATCGCAAAGTACATGTTACAGCTTGCCGTCTTCTTACAGGAGATGCAACATACCATGTACCCAGAACTGCGCTGCCTGGTCGAGCCTGCTTCCACACTAACAGAACGCTGTGCCAACACGGCCATCAATCTCGTGACACGGCAAGACGATCTACTCGGCAGCATTGAGAGTCTAGAAGGCGTTGTACTAGAGAGTGTATACCAGTGCAACAGTGGTCATCTACGACTCAGCTGGATGGCCGTGCAGAGAGCAATGCTTCTGGCACGAACGATGGGTCTTCATTTGTTAGGATGCAACAGCAATCCACGAGAAACTCTCCATATCCTCGACCCCAATGGTACACGTATCGAGTTGCCCAATCTATGGTTCCGTATCATCCATTACGACCTTCAACTCTCCCGCATGTTAGGCCTCCCACCGGGTGTGGCCGAGGTTACCAATAACATCTTATCCCCATACGATACGACGGTCGAAACACCAGAAGGATACATCGAGCAGGTATATCTCCATGTCATGATTCATGCGCTGGCACAGACATCTTCCGGTACCAGTCCACCAGACGTCAGGGAGATGCAGGTACTAGACCAGAAGCTACAAAGAGCAGCGAGTAGCGTTCCTAGCCAATGGTGGCTGTCACCAAACCTGGCAAAAAGCTCACAAACTCCACTCGAGCTATTTTGGGATATGCGACGACTACTCATCCAAATGCTCCACTACGATTTGCGAAATCAGCTCTATGTCCCTTGCATGCTAGCCAAGAGAGAAACAGACAAACAACACTCTGAAATGGCACGAATAGCATGCGCCAATTCTTCCCGCGAAATCCTCACCCGTTTCATCCTATTGAGAGACTTCAACCGGACAGCGTCCAGCTGCCGCTTCGCAAACTTCCTAGGTCTCATGGCAGCCATCACACTTGTATTGGCTCACCTCGGCGGCAATCGGCCTCCTCATCCTCAACACCAAGATGGAATATCTTCCCAGGTAGATAGTCTGCTTTCTCACCAAGTGCTCGGCGACCGGGCGATGATGGAGCAAGCTCTCGAAACAATGCAACGCATGAGCCATTTAAATGCGGATGCGCTATGTGCGCAGAGTGCCGATGCTCTTCGCCGTTTGCTGGATATCGAAGCGATGAATAACCTTCAAATCACCGATGGTAGCTCATATGTCAGTGTCGACAATCAGCCTGCTACTTCCGTGTCGATTTCTGCACCGGAAAAGGGCGAGCGCATCTTTATTCCCTACTTTGGCGTCATACAGATCATGCGGCTGAATGGCAATGATGCTGCAGGCGAGACAACGACAACAATAGCGTCTGGTGCTGGGGCAGAGACGGAACCTGAGTACTCTCAAGTCCGCAATGCCGTAGACCTGGTCGATCCTCTGCTACTGGACCTGCGTGATGAGCAGTGGTTGTCGCAGAACATCGATATGACTTTTCTAGATGCCTTTTTGGAAGGGACAACGTGAAAGTTGCTCTGATCAAAGCCGTGTATTTGATCATGGTGATAAACATGGTTCATGCTGTGCTCTCGCTTTCTAAATCATGGCACATCCATACGATTTTAATTCAATCCGTTCTAGAGATGTTTATGAGTTCTTGTCTCTAGGCTCTGTCTAAAGATGGTCAGGCCGCCATCAACGCCTTAGAGGAAATGGCTGGCCGATTTGATTAAGTTCAGGGACTTGGTTAATAGTGGGTGTGCAACAACTGTAGCTCCACCAAAGATATGGCGGCAGTAAAATAGCCAGAGAAGACGTTTTTTCTAGAAAATATGCATCAAGACAGACCTGCAAGCTTAGAAGGCGAAAATAAGTGAGGTAGTGACGCTGAATACAAGAGTTTTTCCGTCACCGTGGACGTCGTCTGGTCAAGGGAACGAGATATCCGCGTAAATGTGGTAAAGGAAGAGAAAGAAATAGAAGAGGCAGAGAATTACGCACACAGTATTAAAGCCGCATTTTCCTGGGCACCTATGGTGAAGCGACTGTAAATCTAGTGCGACCTTTCCTTTCACTACCATTTGAGACTAACCAGACGGCCCGCCCAATGGCTACGCAGTTTGGGAGATCTGCCCCATTGCTTTCAAGGGCATCCAGTTCCAACAGTGCTCTGCTAGAAATATGGCGTGCATTCCTAGAGGCCCAGTCACGTCGAGCGACAACTGAGCTCGGCGTCAACGGGTGTAGATATACTGATAGAAATGCGCTGTAATAGTCAGCAAATCAGATTAATTAGCCCGGTTCGTATCGCTCAGCGTTCCACGTGACCTTTCTTTATCATATCAATGTGCCTTATCTTTCCGCATTTCCTGTTCAAGCCATGCGCTATCGGCGCTATTCGGCATTAAAACTTATTCACGCCCCAGTGGCTTAGCATCCCTCGTCTTCCGCCAGCCTGGACCAGACATACAACTAGGGGCCGAGTATCGGGAAATCAGCCGCTCGGCGTGGCCGCCCTGCAAGACCAAGTGGGCATTGGCTCCGTTATCTTTGTTGTCACCTTTCATCGCCTCTCTCATATTTCTTCACCTCGTCATATTCCACCTCTGCCATTCCTTCTTAACTGCTCATCATATGGGCCGCCCAAAGGTGCCAGACAGCGAGCGCCGCCGCGCTGCGGTCGCATGCACATATTGCCGCGCTATGAAGAAGAAGTGCAGTGCGACCATTCCATGTGTGCACTGTCAGCGCCGCGGCATAGGTGCATCCTGTTCCTTCACGAGCTTACAGCCTCGCCCGGAAAATGCAGCTCCTCGAAGCTTACGCACTCGTTCGCCAGCTGCTGTGGCTTCTGTAGCCTCTATGCCTGCTCGGGCCATGACACCGCAAACAGTTGTGTCAGTCAGCTCACCCCGAGACGTCAGTCTCAATATCAACTTTGACCAAGGATCCATCCGCCAGGACCAGTCATCCATATCGTCCACCACCGCTGTCAGCCCGTCCACGCACAAACGTAGACACTCAGGCGCAGATTCCACGCCACCACACAAGCATGTACGTACTGCGAAGTGTCCTCCCGATGGTCGTGGCACCTGGACACGCCCGAGATTTCTGCTCAATCGACGTGGTGAACAGGGTGAGTACCTCTTTCCTATTTCCGTCTTCTCTCTGCTCACTCACACGCCCAGTCTACATTGGCCAGGCGGCGTCACTGTCTTTCCTGCAGCTAGCTCGCGAGATTGTGACCGAACACATTGGTCCGTCCGAATTCTCACACAATGGCAAAATTCAGACAATGCTAGAAACGGCTTCCCCCAGGGCCGTAGCGCAGACGCCGGTGCCTCCGATCCGGATCTCCCTGGACATGGACCAGATGCTCGCATACGCTCGCACATTCAATTCGTCGGTAGGTATAATTAGCCTGCTCCTTCTTCGCGAGGCACGCATACTGACAGAATCTGTAAGGTCGACGGTTTGATGGGCCTCTTTGCTCCATCCGAGATCGAGGGCTTGCTGGTCGGCTCCAACGCTACAGATGCCAGATACCGCAACCCCTACAAGCGTGCGACCATCGATTTGATCATTGCCATTGGAGCTCAATGCACATCGCCCGACAGTGACGTGGAAGTCGGACGACCGTACTTTCGGCATGCACAGCAACTGGCTGTTTCCGAGACACTGGAAGATCCCAATGTGGATATGATCCGTGCTTTCTTATTGATGGCTTTCTACATGCTGGGCAGCTGCCGACGAAACGCAGCTTTCATGTACATTGGCATTGCCACACGAACAGCCGTCATCTTGGGTCTCCATAGCTGCGACTCATACACCGATATGACACTGCCACGCTTCCAGCTGCGCCTACGCATCTGGGTCAGCCTCTGCATCCTCGACATGACGGTCAGCGCCATTCTCGGTCGTCCATCGGCCACCGCTGTCCTACGAAACGATTTGGATAGACATGTCGACCGCATGGCTGCTGCTATGCATGATTCCGACATGGACTTGGGCGTGCTTATGGCCTCATACAAGATTCTCAGTATCATCACCGATATTGTCGATAATCTTTATGGCTGCAGCGCCGTACCCAGCGCATTCATCGAGCAGTATCTAGACACCATCGAAGCCTGGAAGGTGGAGTACGGCACTCTCATCCAGATGGACGAAAAGCATGGTGTTGAAGGCGTCCGCCGGTCGAGCAACAGCATCGGCAATAGCATTGGCAAGATTCACGCTTCCTGTTTCTACTACTTTGCTGTCACGCTCGTTACGCGACCCATTCTGGTCCTCACCTTGGTCGCCCCGCAAAACGGGTTCTGCACCACCTGGTCGCAGATGGCTCAGGCCTGCTACAAGGCTGCCATCTACCTGGTGCAAACTTGTGTTGATGCCCAGGATGCTGACACTCTGCTTGGTAACATGTGCATATTGAAGTATGTATTATCCTTCTTCTACTCGTAGCCACTGCTCTCAAATTTATACGACTAACCACCAATACCATCCACAGGGCTCTTGTCTTCGTCGCCGGCCTGATCCTTGGGCTACAGAGCTTCTCTAAGCCACAGATCGACTATGAGGTGGAAACCGCGTTTGCTGGAGCGCGTCGGAATCTCGAGTTCCTTGCTCTACAGAGTCCCCAGGCCAATCATTACCACGAGATCTTGCGGTTGCTACAAAGGGCCATCACAAAACAGCGTCAGCATTATGCGCGTCTAAACCGCAGTCGCTACGTCAGTAAGCTCTACGCAAAAGAGCCATCCCCTTCCAGCTCCGCCTTGAACATCAATGATCTACTCGATCCCTCTCCAGTGGCGGAATTCAACCAGGATGCAGACGAGGCGTTCATCCAATCCAACGATGAAATTCTATTCAACTGGGACCATCTTGACTTGTCGCAGTGGGACAATTTTCTTCAGCTGAATTCTCCCAGTAATAAAGCATCTCCCACAGATGCCCTGGACATTGTTTAATTATTCCCCATAGACTTCTTTTCTTGCTGCTTCCGCAAGCATTCAATTTACTTGGGCGGAGTATCTTACGGAGTACTCCGTAGTGGTGGCGCATAATAATAGCCCGTAACCGAGACTAACGCTAAAAAGTAGACCTTTTCGCCTCAAGTCACGTGCGCTTTGGGGAAATCTACGAAATCGCCGACGCGACCAAATTTCATTTTTGGCAGGGCAAGCGAGCAATTGATTGAACACCCATCCATCCAACCGCGTCCACACACGCTGATTCATCGATACATTCTCGAAAATGTCATCGCTCGATGTGCGCGATGTCTTGAACCTCCCACAGGATAGCGCGGGCGGTAGTAGCGCGAGCGGCCGCCCTTCGAAGAAGCAGAAAACAGATGCATCGACTGCTGCAGCAATGGCATCACGGCCAAACCTAAAGGGCTTGGCACGTGAAGTTCAGAGCCTCGGTGGCTCCAACCCCATTGCCATCGTGCCGCAGATGATATCCAACTTCAAGAAGAAGCGAGGGATCAGTCGCAAGCCTGCAGCACACTGGGAACTGCAAGCATTTCGAAACTCTGCACGCGGAGACAACGGCAGCCTCGTGCTGCGTCACTGGAGACGACAGCCCGACAACCCAACAACGGAACGCTCGTCAGAGGCGACAGCTGCGCCAGAAACGGATAAACTGGTCGAAGACTCGGCATTTTCCAGGTATAACGTCAAGGTCGTCGTGCCACAATACAACGACGACCAGTACAATGCCAACCTTCAAAATCCACACTGGACACGAGAGGAAACCGACTACTTAATGGAGCTTGTCAAAGATTACGATCTTCGCTGGCCACTGGTTTGGGACCGCTACGATTACCGACCTGCGGGGGCGGCAGAGGCAACTACCAACGAAGGGGAGGATGACACTTCCATGGCAGTCATCTCGACATCCGGGGTAGGTGATGCATCGTCACGAACGGTAGAAGACTTGAAATCGCGATATTATGAGATTGCCGCGAAGATGATGGCAGTGCAGAAGCCAGCACAATACATGACACAGGCCGAGTACAACTTGCATGGCATGATGGCCAACTTCAAGCCGCAGCAGGAAAAGTTGCGCAAGGCGTTTGTCAGCAACGCTCTGACAAGGTCGCGCGAAGAAGTGCGTGAAGAAGAGGCGTTGCTGCTCGAAGTACGACGCATTATGGCACGCGTCGACCGAACGAATGAGGAGCGGCGCGAGCTCTACAGCCGGCTCGACTTCCCCCACGCCGACACGGACATCAGCACATTCAAAACGAGCGCAGGCCTGCACGCATTACTGCAGAGTCTCATGTTTCATAATGAAAAGTCGAAAAAGCGCAAGAGTCTTGCCGCAGGTGAAGGTGCAAGCCCGGTGCCAGGCAGCGCTGGCATTGGCAGTTCTGGAATGTCTGCAGCTGCAACAGGAGGGGGTGCCGTAGAAGCTGGCGGCCGGCGCGACAGCATTGCAGCTTCAGGTGTGGGTGCACACCACCGGCGCGACTCAAGCACAGCGCATGCCTCGGGGGCCGATGTGGGCGCTGGTGGTTCCGGTGGCAGTCATGCCGCGGGTCCAGGCAAAAACAAGAAGGGCGGGCCGCAGGCCGAGCGGCGTAAGCTGACAGACCAAGAGCGTGATGTGTACGGTGTGACATACCACGATCGGCTCGGGTCTGGGCCAACGTTCCGCTACGAGAAGATCAACAAGTTGTTCACACACAAGAGTGGACAACAACAGATGCGCATCACAAACATCCTCAACGAATTAGATATGCCAGCACGACTTTTTATGCCCACGTCTTCGGTTACGGCGCAGTTTGAGCAGCTGGTCAACGCTGTTGTGCAGTTGGTAGACCTGCGCAAAGCCAGCGACAAGTTGGACGGCGAGATCAAAGTCGAAGAGCAACGCAAGGCTGAGCGAGAGAAATCCAAGCCGCTGCAGCCTGCGCAGCCTTCTGCAAAGACGGAGGAGGGCAATGAGACTGGACCAGGAATTGCTGCGCACAAGAAGAAGGCTGCTGCCGTAGTAGCAGATTCTTTAAAAGCCGCCAAGGCCGGTGGAGAAGGATCTGGTGGCGAGGCAGGCACCAAGGACAAGGCAGGAAATGGAAGTGGGGTAACGGAAGAGGTGGCCATGAAGGTCGAAGATGACAACAAAGAACCTGCTGCTGCAACCAGTGGTGCCGGCGAGGGAGATGCCACCGCGGATGCCAACGCTGGAGAAGGAGGAGGCAATGGCAGACTACGGACAGCTAGCTCGCGGACTGGTTCACGACCAGGAAGCAGCAGCAACGCTCAAGCGGGAACTGTAACACGCAAGCGCAGTGCGAGTGTTCTGAGCGTGGCCAGTGACAAGAGCGTGAAGCGCCAGAAGAAGTGAGGGGGTGGTGCGATTTCGGAGGTTTCTACAAGTTGTATTATTACTATGCAAAATGGAGTTGCTTGCCTATTGGCGGTCACTTTGAATCCATCATGCGTGTGAATAATCAAATATCTAATAGACATAGATACTGTCCTTCTGGAACAAGAAAAGAAGCCAACG
This sequence comes from Dryadomyces quercus-mongolicae, assembly GCA_002215975.1. Lineage (NCBI taxonomy): Eukaryota > Fungi > Ascomycota > Sordariomycetes > Ophiostomatales > Ophiostomataceae > Dryadomyces > Dryadomyces quercus-mongolicae. Next base: position 16,828 of record NIPS01000009.1, read on the forward strand.
AGTCCCCTTGGCCCGAAGGAATACTCGTATCTTACTCCATAAGATCCGATATATTGTGGACTACGGAGTACAATGCGACCTATCTGTAGATTACCCCCCTGTAAGATCTTGTTCATCTTACAAACAATAGAAATAAAAATAGAGTATGACGCCAGAATTATCGATGAAACGTCAAATGTAACTCGGCCCAGGGCCAACATCTCATCGCCAGCCGTCATATTGTAAAAATAGATCTATACTCCATACGAGCGGTACTGCCTCATGGTTATCTGCACCTAACATGTCATGGACGGTCGAACAAATGGACGGGCTGCCTTGTCAGGAGCACGTCAACAACAGCACGGACAAGCTCCATCTTCGCAAGCCAATCATGTCTTTATGCGGGTGACATCAAACTTGCTATTCTTAGCTTTTTCATGGGGAGATGAAACGGAAGAATATGCCTCCATGCTTTTTAATACCACGCCTATGAGGTTAGATTGTTTACGCTTTCTCAGAAACGCTCTCAAGAACCGTAACCCAAGAACCTGTGTTTTATTTCATTTTTCTTTGAATTCAAACGTCTGTAAGCATTGTAGGGCTGTTAGATCAGTTTCCAATACATAGGCACTGGTTTAGCGGCCTGGGGGCACATGTCGTTGCAATAAGCATTTCAAGGGAAATAGGCACAGAAGAGGTATCGCGCATTATCTACGTGACGCCCCGCCGCCTGTTGGCCGTACCTGCATATAACAACATATCTTATCCTTGCCGGGCGGCTGCCCAGATAATGCACGAACAGCTTTCTCCAGCAACTGGGAAGCGAGTTTACTCCGGGTCTTCTCCATCTGGCGTCAAGAGACCTCCACCTGGGTGCTGGAAACTATCCCGTAGAGCACGCCGCCGGGTCAGGGGTCCAACAGACCGCCGGCCACACCGTGAGCCTCAGTGGCTTCTTAGCCAGTTGGAAGCCTGTGGAGGTAATCTGTTGTCATGCAGGTACCGCATCTATTTTCTCCGGCGAGACGCTGTGGTGGGTTCTTTAGGACCACGCCTCTCCCTTTCGCCCGGAATCGTTCCTGTACGGATTGTAGTTCATGGCAATGATCGCGGCCACAGACAATGACGCTATCTTTTGATTCGCAGAATCTGGTAGTTCCCAGTGTGTCGGGTATTGGCCGAGAGGCTTTCTGCTAGCCGCGCTGCCCACCCCTCTCTATTGTGATTCGGCAGTCGAGACGGCAGCCTGCCAGGGCACGCCAGTATATGCGGGACATGCAGGGCCTGGGGGTGTGGAGATGTGCGAAAGCACCGTTTAGTCGGCGCCAAATGCACATCACCCTTTGGCTGCGAGGAATCTCTTCGTGGCCGACTGGCATGCGCCATACAAGATCTCTCCCCTCCCCCCCGGGGATGGTCTTCGGAGAGATAAGCTTGATGCATCTTAGCCTCGTCTGACTGCTCCGAAAGAAGCCTGGTCAGCCATTGACATCCAAGGATGGCACTGCAGAAGCGCCTGTGGCCATCCCGCAAGTCTACACCCCCTGCTCCCTTTTCTTTGTTGAGGCCACGAGCGTACGGGAGAGCTTGCGTTGCTTACAGAGCCTCTGCCTGTGGAAACGGGTCTCTCGTAGCAAACTGGGAGCATATCTGACGTATTCGCCCACGCTGGGTCTGACATTGCTTTATTCTTATTTGCTGGAGTGTGGTAAGCGCCTTGGGGAGGTCCAAGCATCAGGCGCTTACAGTCTCGATGGGCGGCTAAAATGCTTTTTGATTTGGTGGCCCCAGATTCGATTTTGGCGAATAGGAACAGGAAACGAACACAAATCAAAGAACAATGCAAATTCGATCAGCTGAAACAACTCAATTGTCCAGTCTGGGTCGGGTGGGTAGGAGCAAAACTTGAGAACAATGTAAGGAAGACAATAGCGAAATGGCGTCGTTATGTGCCATCACTTTGGATGAGGCCTGGGGATTGAGGAGGGGTCCTGTCCGTATTTTAGCCGCCGTGGACAAGTATCTTAATCTCTTTTTTTTTTGCCGTCTGTTAAGAGCGGAGGCTAGATATTACAGTGGGGATAAATTCGTATGGCTACCAGTCATAGGCAAACCAGACCGTTGGGAAAAAACGGCCCCCAAATTTGTTAGCCACCGAATTTATGACAGAAAAAAGGGGCAGAGGGCCGACCGAAAATAAACAAGGCAGCAAGCCCGTAGAGTATCTTACATGTAGAAACAAAAACAAAAAAAATCAAGAGAAAAAAACATACACAGAAAATATAGAGGCGGAAATATGGCAACGGCTGGGCTGTGCAGCGCAGACAAAATACTCGTAGAGTTGCTAGACCGAACGGAGAAGTGGCAAAAGAAAAGGGTGGCAAACAGTGGCACGGAGGTGTCAGACGCGGTCAATTCGAAGAACAGCGTTGCCACGCGAAGCACAGGACGGCTCCAAGGTTCTGATGACTTGCTTTTGTTGCAAATGCTTGTAGCAAACACCCGCATCAAGGCCGGGAGGACCGGAAATCATAAGAGAAAAGCAAGGATACGAAGCTGATGGTCAAAGAGGGGAACACGGACCGGTTGATCATTCGAGTAGTGCTCTGTAGGAAGATGCGGTTGGTCAGTCGACTGCCCCGAAAGAGTAAGGGGGGCCGGCCATGCATGCAACATTGTGCCAGCACCAACGCAGGCTGGCAGAGACCACATGTGTGTGTGTATGTGTACTCGTACTCTCTATTTCTCCCTGTGTACACCGTACGGGAGTACGGTGGTCTGTACTTACGTCGCATGCATGCAGGCGGCCCCAAATAGCAGCAGAAAAAGAGCTCGATGCCGTTCCGAGGCCCAACAGATGACACCCACGGTCTGCTCGTAAGATACGAGTACTATGCGACGTTAAAGTACTCGTCCTACCGGCTGCGAGTAATGGATTACATGCTCTGGGACGCGTGTCGTCCTGTTTGTCTGCTCGCTGGGTTTGCACCACCTCTCTACGGTGCTGACAATGCCGTCCTTTCCTGCCTTGTTTGTCCTGTCTGTCTGCTCGACGGAACCACATCCGCACACCCCCTGCTTTGTCCTAGCCCCCCGTCCTACCACCCCCTCCCCTGTGCGCCGGCAACGCAGGGATCGTTTCGTTTTTTGATCTCGTCGTGCGATAGGAAAGATAAATGCCTGCTATGTCGTAGAGCACTGACCGGCTGTTTCAACATCCCACACCCTGGGCAGTCCAATGGCGAGGCCAGACCCTGAGGCGTTTCCTTCGCCGTTTTTTTTTGTGACGCTTGCCGAAGACCCCTGGAGGACCGACCCCGTATGATGTGGTACTCGTACTCATATGTATTCTGCATGTCGCACTTTGTACGATAGGTCGTAAAACAGGCAGGAATTCTGCGCTTGATTTGCCGAGCGCATGGCGGATGGCCGGGCAAAGATTAATAAACAAGCTCCCGAAAGAGAGTGAAGAGATCGCATCTACGAGTACTCCGTAACTAACTCCCCATCCATATCCGAGACAGGCACAACATCAGAGAGAGGATTTTAAGAGGAAGAGTGCTGATGCCTAGAGAGCCAACAGATAAGTACGGAGTACGAATAACTCGTAATACTTCGTACAAGTGTCTCCCCNACCCCCCTTGTTTGCTCGGCCGTGTTCCTTCATTTGCCTTGGCATCGGGTGCTAAAATTAACTTTTCCTCATGCACACTGCTGCCCACCCAAGCTCGGCCGTTCTCAAGGTCCGGCTATATAGTAATAAATATTTACTTTCTTGCTTTGTTTTTCACCGCTCCTGGACGGCAGGTGGCACGCCAGAGAAAGAAAAACGCCGTCTTGGACTCACAGGTAGGTTGTCACATACAAAGCGCGGCCGCCAAGCGCGGCCTGTCCTCCGGTTCTCATAAAGACGGCTAGCACAAAAGACAAAGGTACAGACTGCTTCCGAGTTCACCCATGGGCTTATTGTTTGCACAGGTCTCATAGACTCTATGCAGTACGAGTACGGAGTACAGGGTATTACAGGGTATCCTCGATCCAAGTGGCACATAAAAGATGGTGGGAAGATGGAGGGAGAGGGCATGAGATGAGCATGAGCACGAGCGTGCATATGCAGAAGGATAGAAGCACAGGCGCACTGTCTAGCAAGTCGCCGGCGTAGCCGCGATGGGGTGCTTGGTGAGGGGCCGAGGCAGATATTATGACGCCCGTACGGAGTACAGCGGACGAGTACTCGAAGAAGAAATCCGAGAGCGTTGGCTGGGCGTGGGACGGGGAATGTGGATAATGTGGAATATGCTCGTACGGCATCCATGTGGAGGGGGGGGGAGAAAGAGAGAATTTGAATGGGGGGGGTGTACTGTGTAGGGAGGAGAGAGAGAGAAGGGGGTGAATGTAGGAGGTAGTCTTGTACTGGGAGGATAGAACCCCCTCCCCTGAGACTTGCTCCGTAGGCGCGGGTGGAGCGGTTGTGGACGGGCAATCGGGACAGGGTTTAGTGTGTCCCGTAGGCCGTAGACGTCGTTAGGACCTGGGTCGTCTTACGAGCACTTTTCGGGAAAGGGGAAAGAGCGCTCTTCAGACGGAGTTGCTCGTTAGCAGAGAGCGGAGTTCTGAGTGATGATTGGCCAAGTGTTGACATGGACCCTGGCTGGGCAGGTTACCGGCTCCGCAGCCTCCATGGCTTCCAAGGCGTTCAAGGCGCTATGGCTTAAATGTGCTCTTCCATCCCTTCTGCGCGGGCGAATGCGTGTACTCCGTACAAGTACAAAGTACGGGCTTGGAGGAGACCCCGCACACCCTTTTTGTCCCGTTGTTACTCGCGCCGCTGGGATGCACAAGCGAGCCAGTGGGTGATGGGCTCTTCTGGACTCTGGTTGGCTGTGTGGCGACGGTCACCCGACAGGCGAGCACAGCCATGCGCCTGTTGGCTTTTCGCAGCGCTTCGCTTCCAATCACAGCCGGTGACGGCGGTGTAATTACTCTTGTGGGCTCGAGTCGCGTCGTGTGTTGCCGCAGTGTACTCCGTACTCCATACTTCATACTTGTGTTTCTCAAGCTACTCGCCCTCACAACCGAGAAACCTCTATGCTGGTGAGATACGGAGTAATACTCCGCACTCGTACGAGAAAGACTACTGCTGCCTTTTGCGTCTTTGCCCGCTGCCAGGGTGGGGTCCGCGGAACCGAAGGGCCGCGTCCAGAGTGGAAGAGAAAAGAAGGGAAGGGGGGTGCGTGCTCGGGCCAGAGGGGTGCAGGCGGCAGCAACTGAGTTGTGGGCGGCAAAGCGCCGTTTGCGTTCGCACGGTGTACGGAGAACGGAAGGACTCACAAGGACTCATAACGAGATACGCATACGAGTGCAATGCGACACAAAGGCTGCACTGAGAGGGGGGCATGCACACTGTGCGTCCTTGGGCGCTGTTGGAGCTGTGCAGCAGTTGGCTCTAAAAGGTCTTAGCGTGCTACGGAGTAGGTGCGACACGACCCGACCGGTAACGAGGGTGGCGGGAGAACGCTATGCTAAGCTGGTTTAGCTTGACCGGCTAGGTATAGTGCTGCAGCTAGCAACAGCATTCCAGCAGGTCAATACGGAGTACTGTGTACGGAGTACGATAGAGCAGGCCACCAGAGCAGGCCAACAGGCCAGAGACGATAGCTAGTCCCTTTAATACTCCATAACACGTCTCGGCGCCCGAAGCGCCATGCAGCTATAACACGGATGTTTCGCAGTGTGAAGATACGAGCATCCTCACGGAGGACATGCACAGTATGAGTAAACCCTCATCCTCCTCTTTCGTACAAGTACAAGTAGGATACGAGTATCTTTGTCCTCATCTCCATGTCACCCATGTAAAAAGATACAAAACACTCGTACTCCGTATCGTCCTCGTCCACACACTCGTCCTCGCACTCGGCCTAGCACGTACCCTGACCGCTGCCGATCCGCCGACCAACCAGCCGCCGATCCTGCTTGCTTCTTCTGCCATTCAGCCCCATCTTATTCCTCTCCTCCCCCNCCCCCCCCCCCCCCCCCCCCCCCCCCCCAGGCACAATGAGCCAACGAGAGGCTAAGCGGCCCAACTTTGTCTGCACGCCCAATAATGCGCGTATGGCCCACGATAAAGGCCCGCGCCATAACAGCCACATATTCACTGAACGATACTCCGTACGGAGTACTCGTAATTATCATTTGCCCCGCCCGGCGTAAGACAGCAAGCCCCGACCCACCGCGGCATCCACGACCACCTTGGCGCTCGCCAGCTGCCAGACCGTCCGCTCTGAGACACCCAAACAGACGCACCACAATAATCGCGCGCCAAAGCTCAAGCGCCCACCCATTCTTCCCTCCGGAAACACTGTCGTCGCCCCACTCCATGGGCGAAGACTTATTTTTGGCCCGGAATTTGGCTTGCGGCGATTCACCCTCCTAAAATCTTCTAATACCAAACCAGCGACCACCAGCACCCAGTCCCAGTCCAGTCCCAGCCCCAGTCTCCGTCCTACTTCCAGTGCCAGGCATACACCCTCCCTCCAGGACACCCCCCCTTCCCTCCGCCTTCCAGCTAATAACGATCCCTCAGAGGACAAACGACGGCCTCTAAGTGGAGAAACCATAGGTGACATCTCAACGCCTAGCCCGCAGCTTCGGCACGCCGCTTTCTTCTCTTTCTTTCGCTTCGCCTGCCCTTCTCTCCCTCTTCCTCCCTTCTTCGAGACAACGAGGACCACTGAGCCTCCCATCACTCTTCCAACTCCCATTATCATTGACGCCTTCTAGTCGCCAGCGCTTGCTGGATCCTCTGATGTCTTCTGCTTCTGCCTTGCGCTCCATCTCACACGCCCTCCCCTCCTCCTTCCTTCTTTTCTCCAACAACGCTTCTCGAAATATTCTAAATATCTTCTTGGCCCCCCTCAACCATCGACAGTCTTCGTCACCTGTTCTACCTCCCCATTTCTTTGTCTCCTCTCGTTCGTTGGCCTCCCTTCTTCAGCATTGTGTAGCTTCATCGCTCTTTTCTTCTTACTAACTGCGCGTCTTTTGCTCCCCAGTTCCAATATAGCAACCACTCCTTCGAGGGAGGCCCGCCACTTCCTCGACTACCGCAACTGACCTTTTGCGGTTTCATTACAGACGTTGCACCATCCTTTTACTTCCAATCGTTTGCCTCACGCACTTTCGCTCGCCTCACCCCGGCGCATCCATTTTTTCTGTTTCTTTTAGAGGGAGACCCCAGGGCTGAATCGACTCTCATTTCCACTGCCGCGCTGGTCCGTCGCAATCCGTGGGCTTCAACAACCCTCTTATTGCACTCTACGAATACTGTGAAAGGCGCACAGTACAGCATACAATATCATCTGATTTCTTGGCCGATTTTCCGGCAGACTCTTGTTCTATCGGTCTTTTACCACCTCCGAATTCGCGTATGTTATCCGCTGTGCATCAACCAGACCACTTGTGGACAAACATGCCAGGTTTCACCGCGCTGAATGGCAGCGGTGGCGCCTCCCCAAGACCCGCTGGTAGCGAAGTTGGCGGGTCCATTGAGGTGAGGCTGTCGCCCTCAAAAGCCGCCGAGAGAGAGCAAAATGGGAACGGCGTGCCTTCCAGCGCAGCAACCGAGCCGCGAATCATGCCCGACATCGCCGCCTCTACCCACCACGAACGTGAGGGCTGGAGTGACCAATCACCCCGTCAATCCACAGCCACCTATCCAGACATGGAGCTTTCCACCGCCAATGCGCAGAAGCGCAAGCGCTCCCTGTCGGCCGACAACCTCCCACGCCAGCCAGCTTCCATGCAGTCTAACAATCCAGAACAGCTGCAGCTATTACAATACGGAACCGATGCCGTAGCTATCGCTGCTGCTGCTGTAGCAGCGCGGGATACGTCAAGAGACCGGGAACCGGATCGCCCACATACTCACAGCGAGCCACGCGACATTTATGACCTCCCGCGCAGCCGAGACTATACCCGCCCGTTCGACGAAGGACTACAGCGCGAGCAGCATGAACAGCGCGAACAGCGCGAACAGCGTGAACAGCGCGAGCAGCGTGAACAGCGCGAGCAACGTGAGCAGCAGCGTGCCGAGCTATGGTATAATACCTCTCCGCCAACACGTGAGGAACGCCCTTCGACCTCAGCCTACGATGATACCAGATATGCAACGGCCGCATCATCCATGCAGTCGCCGGTCGATGAACAGCCTGGAAGCGACCTACATCACCGGGACCGATCAGCTGGCCATGGAAGTGCCTCTCCCCAGAGCGAGTACGCTGGACGCACCCCAGACGAAGAGGACCGGCCGACTTCCATGCCCTCGGGGCTTTCGCCCAGTCAACCGCGTAGAGATTCTACTTCGGTTCAGCACGCCGACCCAAAGCGAAGAAAGAGGAATTTTAGCAACCGCACCAAAACTGGCTGTCTTACATGCCGCAAAAGAAAAAAGAAATGCGACGAGACCAAGCCCGAATGTGAGTCGCACGTGGTTTGCTGTTCCCTAACGAAAGCTCTGCTTGGCTAACCCAAGCCTTGCATACAGGCAGCAATTGTGTCCGTGGTGGCTTCATTTGTGCTGGATATCCTCCACAGAAAGGTCAATGGGGAAAGGTCGAGTTGCCCAAGGCAACTGTGCAGATCGAGTCCAAGGACCCCACATACGTGCCGCCAGGAGCATATGGCATGCCGCGTATCGGCGCGCTGGACAACCAAATCGTCCCTTATCAGCAACAAAGACGAGACCAGCAGCCGTCCTACCGTGGACCGATTCTGCGCATCGAGCCGCCTCAAGGACGACCATTGCAAACAGATGATGACCGCCAAACGGCAACAACACTCCCAAGCTCCATCTTGGCGAGCCCAGAGAATCAGAACAAGCTTTCGGCTTTGTCTGCCTTTTCCGCACCGGCAAACCCCTTTCCTACACCTATCAGTGCCAACACCAATGTACCGTTCATGGAGCGCACACCAAAGGAGTACCAGCGGGTGCCTCCTTTGCATGACCTCAGTCGTAACGAGCCGGACTCGGCACCGCCGCACGCGGCGTCGTTGCCACAAATCAACATGCACCATTCGGGCAGCCCTATGCAACAGCAACGGTCACCACCACAGCATCCACTGCATCACCCGTCTCCACACACGCAACAGCCTAGTCAGCAACTCCAACAACGCCACCAGCCGCCGTTACAGCAAAAGCAGGCTCATCACGTGCACCAACACCAACCGATGCAGCACAGCCCAGACCCGCATGCTATGCATGTACATCAGCATCAAACCCAGTATGCCCCGCATCCGTATCATCTCCAGCATCTCCAACACATACCACAGCAGCAAGAGCAATCCCCAGTAGAGCAACCGCAGCGGGCTCATCATCGCGCATACTCGCCGCCGGTGCCCTCCGGACCTCAACAACAACAACAACAACAACCTGCGGTAAACGAGGACACCAATAGCAGCAACGGCAACAATGCAGGCAACAGTGAAACACGAACACGACCGCGGCGCAACGTTCCATTTTTCAATACGATCCCTGGTGGACGGAGAGAAAAGGACGAAATGTACGCGGGCCGACCCTTTTTCCAGTTCGACAAGGAGTTGGTGGCAGAGCGAGAACGGTGTGCGGCGGCGTGTTGGAAATTCAACAATTCCATGAACCCCAATATTGGAGTGTCGTTGAGCGAACGGACGCGGTTGTTCAAGGAGATTCTGCAGCCGCGTGATGAGCTGCAGATGTCCCCGATTGCAAGGGTAGGGTCGGTAGGAGAGCAGGTGATTGTGGAAGCACCGTTCCATGCAGACTACGGTTACAACATCACAATTGGCGAGGACGTATACATTGGGCGAAACTGCCACATTTCAGACGCGATGTCGGTCAGCATCGGCAACCGAGTGTATATTGGACCGAATGTGTCTTTCTACACGACAACGCTGTCAACAGATCACACGCAACGGGAAGGTGTGCACAGCGCAATACACGGCCAAAGCATCACAATTGGCGACGACGTGTTTATTGGGGGGAACGTGACGATCCTGGCCGGAGTGAGCATCGGACATGGCACCACAGTGGGGGCAGGATCGGTTGTATCCACGGTAACTTGAACTCTGCTCCCGCCGACATTCAAGAGAGCCATAGACTGACTGACGCCAAAGTCACTCCCCCGGTACACAATCTGCTACGGCAGGCCGGCAGAGGTGAAGCGGGGAGTTGCACGGGCCTAGCAGGCTATGGCAACCCGTGGAATCGGGTGTCCGGTAATTCTTGTTTGTGCATAAGTGTTTTGGCGTTCCATTTTTAATGATTTGACATGATACCCTGCAATGCGCGCGGGATGATCCGCTGCGATTGCTGCAAGGACAAAATCCAAGGAGCAAGAGAGGAGGCCGAGAGAATAAGGAAAAGAGGACAGGAGAGGAGGGCGAATAAAAAAACAGGGCGTGAGACATTGGAATGTACTCCGTAAGATGTAAGATAATATGGAGCATGATTAGTAAGATATTTTGGACAATACGATTTGGATACGGGGTACGATCATCGGATATATGCCGGAGTTGCCTATTCGAGACTTGCTCTGAGCTTCTGTGCGGAGCAGACGGAGATAGGATTTCCATTTTGAGATGAGCAGGTCACCCAAATGTTCTTTTCGTTTTCGTTTTCGTTCCCTTTTTTTTTACAACTTTACATGCCTTCTTATTGCCTTCTTATTGCCTTCTTCAGTTGGCTACAAGATCGCTCCAAACATGATGCCTATGTCGCAGTATACGTCTGTGTTCCGCGTGCAACTCAAAGGCCACCAAAATGCCCGAAATGGCAACAATAATATTACCAGAGGCAGAAACAGCAGCCTTAATGTACCCAACTTGGATCAGCAGATACGGCAGTCTCGCCAACATACGATAGCCAGGTCACGGCTTCGTCCCGTAGTGACTTGTCAGTTATGCCGGGGGCGTAAGTTAAAGTGTGACCGCTTGCTGCCGTGCGGGACCTGCAAGCGACGGGGCGAAGAGGCATTGTGTCAGTATACAGGAGACAGAGGGGAGGGAGGAAACCTCAAAAATGCAGGCAGACAGCCAGATGGCACATCCTGCACTGGAACACCAACCACTGGAAGTGACGTGGCGGACGAAGCACAGGAGAGGCTGCACCGACTCGAGGCGCTCGTCAATGGGATGATAGCGCGGTCAGATGCTCTGGGAGCAGATCCTCGAGGCCGTCTCGAAAGGTTCAGTGAGGCAGATGATGAGGCCGAGTTGCCGGCGGAGCCAAACTGGACGGCCGTGCTGAACAGCATCCAAGACATCCGAAGCTACCTGGGCGGCACGACTACAACAGACAGTGGGAATGATGGAGACCATGGCGATGATAACGAGAACGACGGGAACACGTCATCGGGAACCGCGTTGAACGTCCGTTTGCTCGAAATGGAGGAACCGGACATCATCTTTGCCACAGCGGTGCCACGGGTGGGCCTGGCCACGGCATCCAGCGGGCTGGCGATGCGACAAATGGCGCTGGCAGCACAGGACGAAGCCATAACAATGCTACCACCACGTGAGGAATGCGAGCAGCTACTGTCCACGTACTTCCAGGAAGCTTACCTCACGAATGCGTTTGTGCACGGGGGCCAGTTTCAGCGCCAGTGCGCGCGGTTCTGGGCAATGGGAGCAAGGCCGTCGGCTGTGTGTGGCACGTCACCATTCCTATGGCTCAGCGCGCTGGCATCGATGCTGTGCCACGCATCAATGCTGAATGGGATGCAGCAGCAGACTAGCTGGCTGAGCGGAGCCGCTGCCCCAGCAGCGACAGACGACGCGAGCCTGAATGAGAGGGTCGCACGGCTGCACACGCTGTCGACGCGCTGGCTGTTGGCGGGCGACTACTTATCGGCACGGCCGCTGGCAGTAGAAGCACTTCTGCTGAACGCCTTGACACGATTGCTGCAACGGCGAGATGCTGACCCGACGCTGTGGGGTGCCTTTTCCATGGCGACGCGGCTGGCACAGCGCATGGGTTACCAGCAGGTCGATTCGGCGTCGGCTGGCACCAGCCGCAGCATGCTGACGCCGTTTGAAAAGGAGATGCGTCGACGTACATGGTACGTTGTCGAGGCCTATGACATGATCTATAGCTTTCAGTTCGGCATAGCATCCATCATCCACGAGGACGACACCACCACAGACCTTCCACATAACCTGTACGACTCTGACTTTGACGAGACTTGCCCCGTTCTGCCCTCCTCGCGCCCACCCTCGGATGCCAGCCCGGCCCTCTACTACGCCCGAAAGCTCTGCCACATCCGCCTGCTGCGGCGCATCATTCGGTTTACCAGGAGTGGCCACTCCGGTGTAACCACCCATGCGTCTCTTGCTGCCGAGCTGTACCAGGTCCACTGTAGCCTGCCGGCTGGACTACGTATGCCGTGCTACATCCGCGATTGTCCCGCAAGCGATGCTGGATATAGAATCATGCACCGCCTCGTGCTCGATTTGCTGTACAACAAGGCCGTCTGCGTATTGTTTCGACACGCTCTGAGCATTTGCTGTACCACCAGACAGAATGAGGAGCTCGATACGTGCCAGGCGCGCCGTGAGCACCAGCAGCAACGCCATATTTGCCTTGTCTCGGCTCTACGCATCCTCGACCTACATGTCGACTTTGAGGCCGAGTCACGTCCGGCAAATGCCGACTCCTCCGGCATAGATGGTGGTCGTCTGGCAACTGAGCGCCACATGTTCGGTACTCTAGCATTGAACGACTTTCTGCTGGCGGCCACAATTCTATGCTTGGACTTGATTGAAGTGAAAAAAGATGTACAGACACCACCTACGCTCGACACGAGATACACACCCTACCCCACGCCTGTAGATCCCAGTTTGGGACAGCGCGCCGTCTCCAGGGGCGCAAAACTATCGGCCTTGCGAGAGGCATATGCCTTGTGGCACAGTCGCAGGCTGACCTCTCGAGATGCTGCTCATGCCGCTCGCGTTCTGGGTACCATTGTGAGGAAATTATCAGAAGAGGGAAGAAACAGGGATCGAGCTACTACAGGGATGGCCCGAACACTTATGGACACCCACACCAACTGTGTCCCTCTCCATCCCAGCTTGGCACCTCCTCTCAATATTACATACGACTGGGCTGAGCCTGATCCCTTTGACGCCGTTCTCAGCGACCCCTACAACTTGGACTGGGTATGTTTAAAAAAAAAACCTATTGCGCACGCCTGCTGCACCTTGCTGACCCCTGTTAGTATGCCATTGACTCCTTCTTATTGGATCGAAAGCCGGATACGGATGCTGGCGGGATGCTGTGGTCGGCCGAGTTGATGGCAGGGGGCCGCTAAGGAGTTGTTTGCCTTGGACATGTATCTTATCTTACGGAGTACTCGTACTAATACTTCTTTATACCACATATCCATCTGGTGTCTCTCATAATATTCTTTTAGCCGTACATGGCATCTGCCTCCCTGCAATACTTTACCGCTGTCCGCCACAGCGCAGCTCCACGCCACCCTTACTGACAGTCAAATACTTGACGCCTTTGAAAGGTTTAACACCTTCGCCCAACCCACGGCTGCGCTTATTGTCCAGCAAGATGCTATCGACGCGCACACCACTCGCCAGCCAACCCTTAACGGAAAAGCTAACTGACGTCGACGCCGGCATCAGCAACTTATTGCGGTCCTTTTTCCGTTCTATCGATGCCGCTGCTGCCGCAGACTCTCCGCCTTGGACTGCCGTTTCCATCTCCTTCGCAACCTTGGATGGCCGCGCCTGGTACGGCTCGTCGTAGGTGTAGGCACGGAAACCAAAGTCGTCGTCATGTTCATTGTTTTCGGCATCGTTGTCATCCTCATCCTCGCTCTCGCCGTGGCCTACCACGGTACACCGCAAACTAAAGTACGATGTCCCGGCAGCAATATCTTTGGATGGAATGTTCCATTCGAGGAAGCGGTCACCCGGATTGTAAGCAGCGTCACCTTTGGTCGGTCGCAGCTCCACTAGGCTTCGCACCTCAGTTGGTAGTGGTACAGACACCTTGACATCCTGCAGCAGAGGCGACGCGGGCGTGCCGGCATGTCGGCTGCTGCCCATCCCGCTGCCTGCCGAGGAAGCACCCTGTAAGGAAAATGTGCGCTGGACGTGCACACGTACCTCAAAGTCGGCACCGACAGATCCGAGGCCAGTGCATACTTCGACGTTGACTGGCAGACGCAAGCTGTTTCCGGTGGTTGTTGCCTGCAAGCCACCCGGCATCAGGTCGGCTTCGTAGGCGGCGAGGACGAAGCGACCGTCGGGCGGGACAAAGCTGAGCTCACCGGGGCGCTCACGCCAACGGGCAAGACGCACGCAGGGATGGAAGACTGGCAGAGAAAGGGTGTTGGAGACGGATGAGTATCGGCTGCTAGAAGAATTACCCGCTTGGCCTACTGCCAACGTGAGCAAAATATCAGGCACGCCCGACACTTTGGCGGTGAAGGCGATGGTCCCATGAGCTAGAGCAGCAAGAGGGCGGCCCGATGGAGCGAGTGTCACGCTTAGCGACTCAACCACGTCGGCATACAATTCGTTGGATGTGTGACGGACATTGGCGCGCCGCCAGGGGAGAGCTGGATAGGAGGCAGGAGACGATGACGAGAGCGACAGAGGGAGGGGCGGCGAGCTGACTGTTGTGGCTGCCGACAGAGCCGCGGCCGCCTTGCCCGGCAGCGTGATGCTCCCAAGCAGCTTGCCCACAAAACCCTCAACCTCAACCAAGTCTCGCAACGCGTTACCCTCTGTCGTCGCCACCGTGCCGGCATCGCACATCTCTGTCAGCAACTGCGCGGCTACATCGTAGCCGGCTTCGATCTTGGCTGCCAGAAGCGGGCTACCCAAAAACTCCTCAAGTGCATCTGCCACACGATGGAGAAACTCAAGCGCCAGCAGCGGCTCCACCTCAGACGCTGTCGTTAGCAGCAGCAACAAGTTGCCATGCGTGATGCCAAACACGAGAGTTGCCGGCGCAGTGGATGGCAGATAAACGAGTGCAGGCGGTGGGTCGCGCGTCCCGGATGACGACGATGATGAAGACACCGGTAGTGATACCGATGGTAGCAAGGCCGCGACCGAGCTCACCTGTTGTGCCTGGTCAAGGTACAACGGCAAAAGATGGGAGGCCGATAGTGGTCGACCTGTATAGGTGTGCGAGAGAATAGCGTTGCTACAAGTGGTTAGTCAAGCGTGCATCTTCTCTCCAGCAGATACATACTTGTGCTCATCGTAGATGTGCAGCGCCTCTATGACACCGTCCATGGTGTGTGGTGGCAGCCATTCACAAGTAGGTTGCTGCTGGGAGATTCTGGGTTCCCGTAAGGCTAATGTGCTCTATTAGCGCCTGTCGTGTTACTAATATTAGGCGGTGAGTCTATGCAGTATTTACTACTCTGCACAGTGCCATCCGTGCATGGAATTTCATCCACCCGACACATCACCAACTATGGCTGGCGACAAGATCCCGTCACTTGCGTCGCTTGAGCGACCCGAGAAGTACCAAAATCTGCTGAAGGAAGACCGCGGCGACGACTGTCTGCCGTGCAGAGTCATCGGTATATTTTCACACCAACCGTCTTACGTCTTTATGTTTCTCGGCCTATGCTGATCCTGTCCTTCTTAGGCGGCGGTGCCTTCCTCGGTCTCGCGGCCTACAGCTACTTTTCTGGGCAGGCACAGCTAGAGCAGCAACGTGCCCTCATTCTAAAGAGCAACTCCATGTTCGGCATGCGCAGCCGCAAACTCGGCATCACCGGCATATCTCTTAGTCTCGCCTGGCTTGGCCTGTGGCGACTGTTCAAATAGATTGCATGTCTTCCAACACCATATCTTATATAACGACCTGCATGAAGGCGAAATCTCATCTTATTCTGTTGTTTGGAAATTCGAGCACTTTATGACTGGTTCACAAGAGCCATGTAAAATAGTGTATACAAGAACCGTGTGAAACAGTGTGGATAATCAAAGCCCCACAGTGACGTTAAAAAGTCTGGAATCGACTTTTACTGTTTTCCCAAGTAATAAATAATATCCTACTGCTACATGCAATACATCCGCCGGCCTGGATCATCATTCACTCATGCCTATCACCATTCTACGGCCCGAGCAGTCGGCTCGCCAGTCTTTCCTGGCAGTTGACGATGCCTCGGATGATTCTGATGCCAATGACAACGGAGCACTGCTGGCAAGCAAACAGGCTTGCAAGAGAAGACGAGGCGTTGGTCATGAAATTGTCACTCCCGGCGAAGTGATTACCGAGGATGCACAATGGATGCGGTGAGTTAGGATCTGCATTTCTTGTTAGGGTTGCCTTGCTCACTGTTCATCAGTGGTCACGGCACCTATGCCGACAGCTCAGGCGCTGGCATTGTCTCGTCGGTTGCCGGCACGGTGCTTCGGACGAACCGGCTGCTCTCTGTGCGGCCGCTGCGCGCACGCTACACCCCAGAGGTCGGCGACCTCGTTGTTGGCCGTATCGTTGAGGTGCAGGCACGGCGCTGGCGCGTCGACGTCGGCGCCGCCCAGCTCGCTGCTCTGCCTCTGTCCGCCATCAACTTGCCCGGCGGTGTGCTACGCAAGAGAACTGAGACAGACGAACTGCAAATCCGCTCGTTCTTTGCCGAAGGCGACCTGCTTCTTGCCGAAGTCCAGCAGATCTTCTCCGATGGTGTTGCCGTCCTACACACCCGCTCTCTGCGTTACGGGAAGCTGCGCAATGGCATCTTCTTGGCCGTCACCGGAGGCGGCGCTGGTGCTGGAGCAGGTGTTGTGCGAGCGCGCCGTCAACTGTGGACTTTTGGAGGTGATGATGAGGCGGAGGATGACGAAGCTGATGAAGACGATAATCACGTACCCGATGCTCGCTATGCAGCCGCCTACGGCACTGGTGCCGACAAGATCGACGTCATCCTAGGCGTCAACGGCTACGTCTTTATCGGCGCGCATGCTTCAGAGACAGCTGCTGCTGCCGGGGAGATAGAAAGTACTCCTGGTGTCACTGCTACCACTCCCATTGGCCTCAACAACTTGGAAGAGGCTGTCAGTGCGGCAATCTACTCGAGTCAGAACGATCACGCCAGTCGCGAAACAATACGCGAGATTGCTCGTTTGCGCAGTGTCATTACCATGCTTGTTGAGCACCGTCTGAACATCGACGAAACCATGGTCATGCGTGCCTACCGCGAAGCCTTGGATATGGCCCGACACTCATCCGAGCATGGCGAAGAGGATGTCTACTTAGGCGGCGATCGAGGAGATAAGTTGGCAGCTACGTTATTGGGGAGGGGATAGAATAGTCCATATGGCGTTTGTATGGGTTAGTCTCATGTGATATGTTCGAGCGATCTGGTACTTTGATTTAATCCATGGCTACAAGACTGAGTGATCCTGTCTGTTCCCGTCTATCGTACAATCGGTGTCTCTAATATTGCTCTACTTTGTCTCGCCTTTCCAGAGATGTGCCAACAGGCCCTGGGTTTCACGCTTCCCAAGCACGGCCATGAGGAGGGCAACACAGCCTAGCCACCGGAGAAACACACCTCGACCATTGCGGCTACCAAGACTGAACAAGAGTCGTAGCCAGTAACCGAGGCCCCGAACAACTTGACCATTCCGGTCGAAGTTTGGATTGGCTGCCGTCAGAGTCAGAACACGCATCTCCCGCCAGTCATATGGCATGTAGCGAACGCGAAGGAAGCGGTCCATCCAACCGGGCGTGGCAGCGACGGTGCGGCAGTGCGTGAATGCGTCGAACGAGGCCCGCCCATGATAGGCACCTGTACCCGAATGGCCGATACCGCCGAACGGAACTGTGCTAAGCGATCCATGGAGGAACGAGTCGTTGATGGTGGCACCGCCCGAGTTAACCTCTCGCAGGACTATGTTATTAGATATGGCAAGCAAAGAAGGACAGCGAAAGGCCGGGTAACTCACTCCGATTATTTTCTTCTTGGCTTCCAAAAGTATACAGCGCCAAAGGTGTCGGGTCCACCTCATTGGCAATGCGAATAGCATCAGACACGTTATCTACAGGCAAAATGCTAAAGATAGGCCCGAATGACTCCTGCTGGATCAAAGGGTCATCAACTGAGTCAACCAGTACGACTGTTGGCTCCATAAAAAGCGTGCTCTGATCCATCTGGCCACCCATGACAATACGACCGCGTGTCCGGTCGAGCATGCCCTTCAGCCGCAAGAAGTGTCGCTCGTTGATAATGTGAACAAGTTGGCTGTTTTGCGCACCGTTGGGGAAAGACGTCTGGAAGGCAGTTCGGAGACCCTCGATGAAGGCGTCGACCACGCTGCGTTCCACGAGAACATAATTTTGCGACAAGCAAACCTGGCCAGCACCGAGCGTTTTGCCCCAGAGTAGTCGACGGGCTGCCAAGGCGATGTCTGGTGTCTTGGCTGTCACAAAGGCCGGGTTCAGGCCGCCCAGTTCAAGGAGCACGGGTGTCAACGTGGCTGCTGCCTTGGTCGACACAATTCGTGCCACCGAGCGACCGCCCGTGTAGACAATCTTGGCCCAGCCACGAGGTACATCCGCCGACTCGGTTGACGCGTGACGAGTTGCATACACATCACGAAAGTCCAGCAATGCCGTGGTCTCCGGCACCGCCCCGTTGACCACCTGGAACGCGTTGTTATCCAGCCGGTCCTCCAGCATCTTCTGTAAAATCATTGCCGTGGCTGGTGCTAGCTCTGATGGCTTCACAATAGCCGTACAGCCGGCTGCAATGGCCCCGAGCAACGGGCCCAGCGTCAGCGTTACTGGGTAGTTGTACGCCCCAATGACGAGGACAGCCCCCAATGGTTCCTTGCGCAAGCGCAGGCCTGCCAGCGCAAATGTCACGGGAACCTCTGGCGACTTCAGCTTCTCGTCTGCTGCCAGCTTATCAAGTTGCGACAGCAGATACATACAGTCGTTCTTGATAAAGTCGATCTCCGAGATCATCGCCTCAAACTTGCACTTGTTGAGATCGCGACGCAGCGCTTCCGCCAGCTGGGGTGTATAGTCTGTGATAGCCCAATACGCCTTGCGTAGCTGTACCTTGCGCCATTCCACATCCTTGGTGTATCCGCCGCGAAACGTCGTAGCCACGCGCGCGCATCGTTGGGGCACCTCGTCTAAGCTAGTTGCTTCGAACGGCGGAATATCGATCTCAAGAGAGTCCATAGCGGAAAATATGTGGCAATTTATGCGGGTTGTTGGTTCAAGGATCTGTGTCGCTCAGCCTGTAGCATGTTCGACTTTAAGAATTGTTAGAGAAAGAAAAGAAAAATGCGTGGGTATTGCCTTGCTGACAAGTCCCCCGCAAAGTGTTGTCGCAGGAAGCCGAGGCAGCATGTGATTAATAAGCAATGGCACAGTTGGCTTGGTCAGTTCCACCAGATATTTCGAGAATTAATTACGGGGTATATATCCGAGACAGAAGTACGTATATTTCTAGCAAATATGTGCAGCTTCTACAGTAGAGATGGAATCCCAAGACAGATAAGCAGCAGCCTCCAGTAGACTGCTTCTGCCGACCACTTGCCATTTCTTTAGTCTCCTAGAGATTCAGCGTTGCACGGTTGATGGACCATTAAGCGGTGATGCATGCACCAGTTCTGCCATCTGGTCAGACGACAGGTCGTTGCTCTTGGTTGGCGGTGCCAGTGTGGCCACCACCCGTTGTGCCCCGTGGACAAGTGTGCCCTCAGAAATCTTCTTTTGCTCCCGTAAGAACGCTTGCGCGCGCAGCTCCTGCAACTCCTTCCGCCGCTCCTCTGTCAGACGCCATTCCTTTGGAAACCTGGGTTTTGTCTTGAATGTGTGGTGTCGTGTGTCAAGTGGGATGTCCTCGAATGTATCGGCTGGATCCTGAAAAGAAATTTGTCAGCCTTTGATTCCCTGCTGCCAAAATGACGGCCTGCTTCTCCTTACCTTTGCCTCTGCAATCAGCTTTTCGACCATATCACCGAGATAGCGCTTGTTCTGCGCCTGGTGCTCAAACTGCTCGCAGCTCATGCGCACAATCTCTGTCTCTGGGTTATAACGAGGGCCCACCAATTTTTTGAGCTTGCTCTGCTGCACCTCGCTCAGGTCCAAATCAGCCGGGCAGAATTCAACCACAACTTTCCGCTCAGCCGGGTGGAATTCACCCATATACGAGGTGAAGCGGAAACGTAGAGGCATGTCGAGTGCTGGCGGCTCAAACGGCCTTGCCAATTCTATATAGTTAGTAGAGGGCCTAGACATAACATCTGGCAATACAATCGCGAAAACCTACTCGACAGTAGAGGCATTTCCCACGCCGCGAGACGTGCATAGTGACGTCGCTCGCGCATTTCTTCTAGCTTGCCATGAGCCATACTCGTGATGTCGTCACCTTTGAATTCGTCCTCGCCCACTTCGTCTGTGATCATTTCCGCATCTGCCTCCTCCTCGTTCCAGAACATGTTGCGCTTCTTTGGCGTGCTGCGTCGCCCAAGCGCAAATTCTCGTCGCATCTCCACCAGCATCCGTGCCTCTCTCTCGAGATCCTGGTGGCTGGCCCGCGGCAGCTTCGTCCGCTCCTCCGATGACAGCGTCGCCGCTACTGCATCCGTGATGCTCATGATCCGCTCGCTAGCTGCTTCCTTGTTCATCATTTCCTGCTCCCACGCCTCTAAGGGCTGATCCTTGCCAGTCTCGTTGCCGTCATCAGGTGTCGCTGCATACCGTTGCACGCTTGTGGTTGACAGAAACCGAGATTGGGTTGCTGTTGTGGCTGCTGTTGCACGTCCCATAGACGTTGTCGGCTTCAATGATGGCTGGACTACGCAGCATCTGCGAAAGCAAAGCCGCACACTTTGTGCGGCACTCGCCATCTTCGCACAATGATTCCAATGAAACTTTCTATGGCGTGTTTGAGTTGGCAGTAAAATATTGATATTTCCTGTTTTTTTTTCCGCCGCGCTACTGGTTGGCAATCAGCGCTAATATCCAAATATTATGTCAGCGGGACTGTATTGCTACGAGTACTATTGCGTACTCCACAATACAACCCCAAACGAACTACTACAAACAAACAGATCCGTCCATCACGGTACAGGCAGCTCCACAAGAACAAATCGAACCTAACACGAATATGGCATACGGAAAACGCTGTTTCGTAACGGTTGGCGCTACGGCCAGTTTCTCTTCTCTCCTTGAGGAAGTCCTTAGCAAAGAGTTCATCGATTACCTGAGTTCCAAGGGCTTTACGGAGCTATTGGTGCAAACAGGGCCAGACCAAGATTGGGCCCTCAACAAGATCAACTTCCAAACCTCCAACCGCATCCAGGAAGAGAAGGAACACAAGGCTATAAAGTGGCCGGTCATTGAGGCGTTCTCATACACCACCGATGTGACCTCTAAGATGATTGCCTGCCGTGGCAAGCCGGGTCAGTGGCTGCCAGGTGCCATGATCTCGCATGCCGGGTCGGGTTCCATCCTAGATGCATCACGCATGGACGTGCCACTAATTGTTGTGCCAAACCGCAACCTACTCGGAAACCATCAGGAGGAACTCGCCGATGCTGTGCAAGCAGCTGGCTGGGCTGTCAAAGGCGAACTCGGGTCAGCTCACCTGTTTTCATGTTTTGGGGAGAGATGCTGCAAGGTTTGAGATGTTGCTAATCAAGAAATAGAAACCTCAAGGACGCCATCAACCGCGTTCTCGACACTACGGACAAGCAATCTTTCGTTGGCCAAGATCTGTACCATGAACCTAAATTTCCCACGACCGAAGAAGAGCGTTGTGGGCTTTTCGACTGGGCAGCAATGGAAGCAGGCCAGGACGTCTTCTTGGATGAGACTAGATACCTGCAGCTGGACTGAAACTGACAAGACTACAGGCCAGCGTCCGGTTGCTTTTATTCATGGCCAATTTTACAGACTCGAGGCTTCATTGGAGTTGCAAATGGGGAAAATGGGATCCCTGTTCTTACCATTCTGTTCGATATTGCACTTTGTGAGTACTTTACATGGAGCATAAAGATGTGTCCTTCATTCTTAGGGCCTTCCTGATAGCAGAAATGGATATATTTAAACACCTATCTGCCGACCCAGTTCACTGCAATCCTTTCACCTCCCAGATCTTCACAGCTGCGTCTCCGCCGGCACTCGCCACTTTCTGGCCCCCTTCAACCCAGGCGACGCCGTTCACGCCATCCTTATGTGCATTCAGTGCTTTCACACGACTGCCTGGCTTTTCCAGGCTCCACACAAACACGTTCGTGTCGAGGCCGCCGCTGGCCGCATGCGTACCAGCATCATTCCACGCAATGGCTGTCACTCGCGCCGTGTGTGCCGACCACCGGTCTGTAGCCACCGCCCAAGTTGTGGTGTCGTACGCGACAATCTTGCCACCGGCATGGCCTGCAGCGAGGTGCTTCCCGTCTTTGGAGAAGGCCAGTGCCGTGGCCGTCGACGTCGAGGCTGTCAACCGCTGGACCAGCGTAAACTGGCTGCTGCTATCAGCCTTGTAGACGAGCACGTGGGGTTCTGCGCTACTGCCCACGGCCACCAGCGAGCCGTATGTAGCAATGGCCGTTGGCGTATAGCCATCTGTGGCGAACTCGCCTACTGAGCTGCCGTCCGATGCATACACGGCAATCTTGCCCGATGCCAACGCCACGAACACGCTTCCACTGGCTACTGTTGCCACTCCTTTGGGTTGCCCACCAAGCTTGATGCCACCTTCCGAGCCCGTAAAGGTGCGCGCACCTTCGTCAACAAGACGCAGCGTGTCATCCCAACCAACGCTGTACGTGCGACCGGCGACGGCTGCAAATTGCGCCACTTGATTTGTGTGCGTCTGACCGTCCACGGCAGTTGCTGCACCCTTGACTACGTCCCAGTGACACACACGTCCGTCAAAACTTCCCGTCCACAAGTCGAGACCTTTGTTGTCTGAAGCAGCCCCCAGAGCCGTTATCGATTTGTTGTGGCCCTGAACCACCCGCACGGGCTGGTCTTGGCCTGGCAAGAGATAGTTGAGGTCTCCACTGAGACTGATACTGATGACTAGATCATCATCGCGCCCGTGCGGCCACACAACACCGACTTGCTGGTCGGCCACGCTCGCCACCGCCGCCGCCCCGCCAGGCCGCCACACCTGCAGCACCTTGCCAGACTCAACGTCCCAAGCCCGCACCGTCTGGTCCGCGCTAGCGGTGACGATTCGCTTCGAGTCCGACGCCCAGCTGACGGCAAAGATGCTGCCGGTGTGTGCCTCTTCCTCGCCGCCCCCGACAGTTGTCGTTGGCTCGCCCGTCTTCCCATCGTATAGCTGGATACGCCGATCGGCTCCCACGGTCACCAGCCGACTACCGTCCGGCGAATAGGCGGCTCCAAACACGAATCCTTTGTGCAGACCATCTGCTTTGGAGTTGAACTTGAACGGTGCGCCGTGGAGGAAACACATCGACCCGTCGTCCGAGACCGTTGCCGCTCGCAACGGCCGCTGCTGCCGCATCGCCACGGCATTGATCACCTTGCTGTGTCCGCTCACCTCTCCCACGCTATTTCCACTGTCTGCTGTGATGCAGTGTCCGAATCGCTCGCGCCCATCGCCAACCGCAATGATTCTCTGGCTGTCACCATCCCACGCAATGTCGTTTATGCGTCCCGAGATAATGCCGTAGTCGCCCTTGGTGTTGACTGCTTCTACTGCATCCCATACCCGCACTTTGCCCGACACGTCACCGCTCGCAATGTAGAACCCGGACGGAGAGAAACGTGCCACAGTTGTTGCCGCCGTATGTCCCGTGTATTGTTTGCAGACGGATGGGTCGTCGATCTGCCGCACAAAAATAGACTTTCCAGACTGCGACCTGTAAGTCATGTCTCCCGTCCTCTCCCTCTCATGGCAAGCCGGGAACTTACAGCGTAGGCTATCCGCTGACCTTTGGAGTCAGCTGAGAGCTGGGTTGGCTGTCCTCGGACCGTTATAGGAGCAGCTGCAAGAATCTTTTCAATGGCGATGGTTGCCATTGTCTTTTGTCAGACTTTCTTCCTGAATTTCAAGCTATGCTGATCAAGTCGTCGTTATATAACAGAAGCCTATGTCAGATTTTGAATCAATAAAAGTTGAGTGCCTAGCTAGGCATCAGAATAGGTTGGGTTATTATCATATATTACAAGTAGAATATGGAGGGGCAGGCTGCTGCGGGGCAGCTCGACCCCTGTGATAAAAGCGTGTTTAGCGAAGCTGACGCCTAAAGCGGTGTTAATCGTGGCTGAAACAACCCTGAGAAACGTTTACGTCATCATACAAGATAGCTCCAGCTGATGATATACGGAGTACGATAGAAAACATCTATTTCAGACCCTAGATTTCTCTTCTTGCACGAAATAATCCGTAGCTACTCCGTATTTTGCTGCACATTTTCGATACCTTGTTCTCTTGCTGCTGCTTCCTGGTCTCATTTTTATTCGGGATTTATATGCTTTTTTCCTCTTGGACGAGTGCACCAGCTTTTGATACATCTCCTACCTTTTAAAGCCTGAAACACTTCTCTTGATCTAAACTCTGGACCACAATAGACGGTATTATTCAGTAACAATATTTTGACTAGGCCATCAAGGGACCATCTGGTCATATCACAGACTCGTAAAACGTAGACATGACTAGCTTCTTTACATTCATCTCATATTAAGTTTTTCCTTCCAGCAACATCATTAGGAGGATGGTTTTAATGCGGAATATTGCACGCCCATTTACGCTATATTCAAAGTTGCATGATGATCTAATATGGGAAGATACCAAACACAAAGATACGGAGTAGAGAATATTACTTGCATTGACCCGTATGGCTTGCACGTGACTGTTATCTTATCACATCCAGCAATCGCGCTGGATGGAGGCGCCGCAAAGATTTTGGCCATCGTAACCCTTGCTTGTGCCTCTACATTTGTTCCGTCATCTCTCGACCATTGTTGATTTTTTGGTGGACACCATACACTGGGAAAATATTTGGTGAGTGTGGCGAACTCTCAGACATGCCATGAAATCGATGCATCTTCCCAAACTGTCTACAATTATCCAATTCCATTTCTACACCCTTTGCCTTTGTTCGTTCCGGAAACAGATTCAGGCGTTATCTCTGCGCATACTATATATATATATATATATATATTGTCTGCCGCACTCTTGCGCTGTTTTCTATTTGACAACGCCGATGCTTTGTTCTTATTCACCGATGCTGACTTCTGTTTGTCAAGTGCTCCACAGCTCGACGCGCCGACATTTCATCCTCACAGCAGAAGGGAAGAAGCAAACCAAAACTCGACACCGCGAATTCACAGCGAAAATGGCCGATACGAAGCCAGAGGAAGCAGTGACTGAGTCACTGGAGAAGTCTTTCGATGTGGGCAACGATGAGGTGAGAAAAAACACTATAGCAAAGAGGCGGAGTTTGCGATGTGGATGAAGCGGTGCAGGAGAAGAAAGCAAAAGAGAGAGGAATATAAAAAAAAATCCTGACGAGGAGGCGCGCAGGAGGAAATCTCGGCGATGAAGCGACGCGTTGCCGAGATGGAAGAGGAGGCGGCCCGACTCCGCGAGATGCAAAAAGATACCGAGCACCAGAGCCAAGAACTTGCGGAAAACAAGGAAGATGTCGACTCCCGGAGTATTTTCGTTGGCAACGTGGATTACTCTGCATCTCCAGAGGAGATCCAAGCACACTTCCAAAGCTGCGGCTCGATCAACCGAGTGACTATTCTTTTGGACAAGTTTACGGGACAGCCCAAAGGGTAAGTTCAGTGTTGTGGTGTCCACGTGCCCGTTGCGCCTCATGCTGCAGGATGCAACGAGGCAGCTCGAACTAGATCAGCTCGGTTAACTCTCCGGTTACTAACTAGATATGCATATGTCGAATTCTCAGAGCCAAGCCTTGTCGCCCAGGCGTTGGTTCTCAACGAGAGCGTCTTCAAGGGCCGCAACATCAAGGTGCGTACTCCGTAAAGACAGGACATTCTTTGGCAGCAGGCAATCTAACGACATCCTCTCCTCATGGTACAGGTTGTTCCTAAGCGCACGAATATTCCGGGCATGAGCCGCGGTCGCGGGAGGGGAGGTTTCCGTGGCGGGCGAGGGTTTTATGGTCGGGGTGGATACATGCCTCGCGGCGGATATCGTGGAGGATACCGGGGCCGTGGCCGAGGAGGCTTTGCACCGTACTGATCAGATATTATGGGATTGCCACGTGTGGAGGTAGGATCTGGGCTTGCCCTCTCCAAATTGCTGGACCGGCTTTCGTGCCACTGATTTGTGCTTTCGGGGAGGAGGGGAGGGTGTTTAGTAGACTGTTCTCCTGTTCAGACTTGTATGATAGCTGAATTCCGGAGAGGAAATGATTTCTGTAGGGCTTCTTCACCTTCCGGCTGCCTAGCAATCTGCTTGCAAGCTAATGTTGCTAGCTCAAGAAGCAGCACAGTACGGGGTGCTCCATGTTTGCATTTGGTCGCTCATATGATGTAAGATGACACGTGCGGTTTATTGTGGCATTTCTCGGCGTATCAGATAAACTCAAGCATGCATCTGCGAGTCGGGGCCTGGGCATCCCTCGAAGGCGATTTTCAACTGGCATTTCTGTCTATTATATATGCGTATCTTGTGGAGTATCTTAAGAGGTAGAGAAACCGGCCAGATGGCGGCAGATGGCAGTCGTGTTGTCCACTACGGAGTACTCCATTGAGCGTCTTACGAGTGCCAGCTGACCAAAGCGAAAACGAAAGCGAGCACTGTACTCTGTACTCGTACTCCGTATGGCGCACTGTGAAACTCGCCCACGCTTGTCTGATTCAAGCTGGCTGACTGACTGACTGGCGAACATTGCACTGACTACGCTAAGAGAACCCCTCACTGGCGTCAGGCCAGCCAGCTGGCCGTGGGACGCAGAAGCGGCGGGCGACCACAAGGCCTAGACTGAGATCTGTAGCAGGAGTGTGTTACTGAGGTGTTGCCTGTTCCATGGTCCGCCAGGGTCGTAATGCTATTAGCCCCTCTTTCCGGCTTCGCTTGGGCGTCTCCAGCGCCCTTGCCTTCTCTTTCACATTCTGCAGGAGGCCCCCGTGCGCTTCTTTTTCCCCCTTCCCCTCCTAATCTGTGGGTTTTCAGTATATCTCTTTTTTTTTTTTTTACTCGCCTTGTTCTTCCTCAGTTTGGCCTCATCCAGGCACACCATATTCCGGCCGAACAAAGGGTTGGAACTTCTGCACTCACCGATTGCGCATTGAGCCCCTGCTGCACCGCTTTTCTTTTCTCCCGCTTCCTCCCTCCTCTCGGTCGGCACCCCCTCTTCCGTGCTTATCTGTGTCCTCCTGTCTTCGACCTTTTGGGACGTGGCAGCGCGTAGCAGAACGCTTCTCGAAGCAAGTCGGCTCAGGCCTCAGGCGGCATCAAACTGGAACGATCAACCGCAGCAATCGGCCCCAACAGACGTCAAGTGAAAGTGGAAAGGCGCAGTGCTAAGGAAAATAGCACAGCCCCAACGCTATTATACCCACCTTACGAAACGATTTCAGAACGAGTCGACAAACCTGCAACTTCGACATCCTTCCCTTAACCCCCTGATTGTTTGGTGTTGTCGTTGCCTACCAGCCTCGCCTTTTCCCCACGAAAAGAAAGGCTTGGCTTGCATCGTTGACCAGAATCCATCAAATCTTCACCCCTGCTGCTCGCATTCTCTTCTTTTCTTCGTCGTGCTCCCGTTCCTCATTCGACGTCCCAACCTACATCCGTCTCCAAGAACCTGGGATCCTGTCGCTCCAGCACTGTCCACGTGTCCTGCGAGCCAATCATTAAGGCGTGGCTTTCTCCTCGTTGACCGCTCACATCAAGCTCTCCGGTCCGTTGTTGATGTATGCGTCTGTCTCGCTATGAGCAGCAGTCGGATTGATGCTGGGCTTCCTGCGTAAGTTCTCTTTCTCAATCTCCATCGCGTCCAGCCTCGCCGAATGAGGCTTCTGGGCGTACACACGAAACTGCCCATCCGAGCCCTTTGCATAATGCCTCAAGGACTCCGACCGCTAACCACTTTTGCCAACTCTAGCCAGCCCAACCTCCGCGTCACAAGTATGATCTCCCTATACACGGACTTCGCTCTCTACTTCCCTTGCGCCCCTTTGCGATCACACAACTGACCCTGCTCTCCAGTCATTGCCGCAGATGGCCTCTACAAACGAGACATGTTCCGTAAGCCTTCGCCTCATCTGCACACTTATGTTGGCGTGCTCCCGACTGCCTATGGCATCTAACTAACGTATCGCTTCTACCATCCTAGGCTTCCCGGACCCATTCGCCGTTGCGACAATCGGAGGCGAACAAACCAAGACGACCACCGTCTGCAAGAGGGCTCTGAACCCGTACTGGAACGAGAGTTTCGACTTGTACGCTTTCATACCTCCTCCATCTTACCTCCCAAAAACCTGACTACTTTGCTGACGCTAGACGATCATAAAGCCGAGTAAACGAAGACAGTATATTGGCTGTTCAGGTATTCGACCAGAGAAAGTTTAAGAAGAAGGACCAAGGCTTCTTGGGTGTAGTCAACATTCGGATCGGAGATGTCATCGAGTTAGCGGCTGAGTCAGACGGTTCGTGACAAGTTTCTTCCCCGTTGCGTCTATTTTTATTTGTTCTCCCTCCTGCAACCTTATCTCCTTTTTCCCTTCCGACATCCGGCATCTAGCTGACCAATACTTGTCCTGGCATCTCTGCAGACCAGATGCTTGCGCCTGATCTGAAGAAGTCAACAGACAACCTTGCCGTCCATGGAAAGCTGATCTTGAACTTGTCGACGGACCTGACTGCTCCCATCCGCCCGCATCAGCCGCCCCCGCATGCCTCTCAGCAATCGCTACCGCCCCAATCATCTGCGCCTGCGTCCAGCCGTGCCTCTGTCAACACAGCACTGGGCACCTCGTCTTTGTCGACTCATGCGGATCGATCCGACCGACCGACTTCGGCCATGTCCAGTACCAACGGAACTGCCGGTTCTTTGAACCCCAACGGCACTTCTCTACCCCACCGTCCTGCGAGCACAGCCGCACCTGTTTCTTCTACAAATGGTGTCTCCAGCACGGCAACTGCTGCGAACGCGGCGAACACGGCGACTTCAACAGCTGGAAATGGTGCTGCAGGCGGCGCCACGGCCTCTTCGACTGCGCACACCCGCACTACCAGTACCATGAGTCCCTTTGAGGATCACTTGGGCCGCCTCCCCCCTGGATGGGAGCGGCGTGAGGACAACCTAGGCAGACAGTACTATGTTGATCACAACACGCGGACAACAAGCTGGACCCGACCTACCGCGAACGGCGCGGCGGAACGAACGAACCAGCAAGAAGCGGCAACCCAGGTTGAGCGTCAGCGTCATCAGAACCGGACGCTACCGGAAGACCGCACCGGTGCAAACTCGCCGACACTTCAGCAACAGCAGCAGGCACAGCAGGCGGCCGCCACGCAAACGGCCAACTCGACAACTATGATGCACACAGGTGCCACCAGCCCTGGTACTGGAGAATTACCCCCAGGATGGGAACAGCGATGGACGCCAGAGGGTAGAGCGTACTTTGTCGATCATAACACACGCACCACAACTTGGGTCGACCCTCGCCGGCAGCAATACATCCGTATGTATGGCGGCCAGAATAACGCAAACGGCGTCATCCAGCAACAACCCGTGTCCCAGCTGGGGCCCTTACCTAGTGGCTGGGAAATGCGACTCACCAACACGGCTCGTGTCTACTTTGTTGATCATAATACGAAGACAACCACCTGGGATGACCCTCGCCTCCCTTCCTCCTTGGACCAGAACGTCCCACAGTACAAGCGTGATTTCCGGCGGAAATTGATTTACTTCCGCTCGCAGCCTGCCATGCGTATCCTCTCGGGCCAATGCCACATCAAGGTGCGGCGCTCGCACATCTTTGAGGATTCTTTTGCCGAGATCACGCGTCAGTCGCCCACGGATCTTAAGAAGCGCTTGATGATCAAATTTGATGGCGAAGATGGCTTAGATTATGGCGGTCTTTCCCGAGAGTTTTTCTTCCTTTTGTCCCACGAGATGTTCAACCCTTTCTACTGCCTATTCGAGTATTCGGCCCACGACAACTACACGCTGCAGATCAACCCACACTCCGGAATCAACCCGGAGCATTTGAATTACTTCCGCTTCATCGGCCGTGTTGTTGGTCTGGCCATTTTCCATCGCCGCTTCCTCGACGCCTTTTTCATTGGTGCTCTCTACAAGATGGTTTTGGGCAAGACAGTAGTGCTGGCTGACATGGAAGGTGTCGATGCTGATTTTCACCGTTCCCTGCAGTGGATTCTGGACAACGATATCTCCGGTGGTATACTTGAGCAGACCTTTTCTACCGAAGATGAGCGTTTCGGTGTGATTACTGTTGAAGATCTGATCGAGGATGGACGCAATATTGAGGTTACCAACGAGAACAAGAAGGAGTATGTGGACTTGATGGTCAAGTGGCGTATCGAGAAGCGCATCTCGGAGCAGTTCCAGGCGTTCAAAGAGGGCTTCAACGAACTGATTCCCCAGGATCTGATCAACGTGTTTGACGAGCGCGAATTGGAGTTGCTGATTGGCGGTATTGCGGAGATCGATGTAGATGACTGGAAGAAGCACACTGATTACCGCGGCTACACTGAGTCCGACGATGTCATCCAGTTCTTCTGGCAGACAGTCCGGTCGTGGGATGGCGAGCAAAAGTCTCGGCTGCTGCAGTTCACCACCGGTACTTCCCGTATCCCGGTCAATGGTTTCAAGGATCTCCAAGGCAGCGACGGCCCTAGACGGTTTACTATTGAGAAAGCCGGAGACATTCAAAACCTACCAAAGGCGCATACTTGGTACGTATCCCAGATAATTGGATGCTTGAGAGAATGGTACGTTACTAACTTGCACGCACAGTTTCAACCGCCTGGACCTTCCGCCGTACAAAAGTTTGGAAATGTTGCAGGGCAAGTTAACAGTTGCCGTGGAAGAGACAATGGGTTTCGGCCAGGAATAATTATTTTGGAGTCTTTTTGCTCTACTGTTTCGTTTACATGTCATATTGTTTGCGCGGCTACGAATGGTCTATAAACAAATACTTGTTCCTTGTCGACTTTCCTGGATTTGTTTTTACCAGCACATGCGTTGGATGGCTTTCTTTCCTATATAAATTGACCGCCACTTCGTTGTAGTGTTATGTTTGAAGTGGAAGCCAAGAATGAGATACTGAAAAACTCGCCTTTCGGGGGGAGGTTTTGAGGATTCCCTGTCGTTTTTTTTTTCTTATTCGTTGCATAAAAAGTAAATTGTATATGTACAAGGTAACCACCAAGAGAAAAGCAAGGAACTGCCAATAGGAATGGCTGCCTGGAGCGCCTCCATGAATCGTTCCGTTTGCTTTTTTTGTTATGATATGTATAGGTTTCCCGTCTCCCCCATAACTTTGGAGTCTCCCCAGTTTCCAGAGAACCCTCCTGACAGAACATGGCCGTCACGGCCGTCCAGAGTCATCGCCCATATTTCGCAATCATCACTTCCGGTACCACAACCGACTTGTCCTGGTGTTCCGCATCTTCCGTTGCAGCTGAAACACGCCGTACATCAAGGCCTCACTTGTTGGCGGGCAGCCCGGTACATACACATCAACCGGGACGATGCGGTCACAGCCGCGTACGACCGAGTAGCTGTAGTGGTAGTAGCCGCCACCATTGGCACACGAGCCCATGCTGATAACCCAGCGCGGCTCGGGCATCTGGTCGTAAACCTGGCGCAGCGCGGGCGCCATCTTGTTGGTCAACGTGCCCGCGACGATCATCACGTCAGATTGACGAGGTGAGGCACGGAAAATGATACCGAAGCGGTCCTGGTCGTAGCGCGGTGTCGACAGGTGCATCATTTCGACGGCGCAGCAAGCAAGACCAAAAGTCATGGGCCAGAAAGAGCCCTGCCGGCCCCAGTTGGCAATAATATCAAGCGTAGTCCTGTTGGTCAGTATTTTTGTCTTCGCTGCACAGCATCTGCATCAATTCATTTGCAACTCCTGTACATACAAAGCATATTGTACCAGGCCTTTTGTGCCTTCCTGGCTGGCCAACGGGACCTCCTTCCGTTCACGCCGCGCGAGACCTGTTGCGCCATGCGATGTGATGTGATGAGTGGGGGTTTGTTGCTCGACCGCCGATGCATTCTTCCGCCGTGCCGAGGAGGAGATGGAGGCATGTGGGGTGTTGTTGAACAGGACTGCCGGAGCGCCGCGGAAAGGCACAGGAGCAGAGGGAGTATTGAGGGAGGCCGGCTTGGCTGTTGCAGAATGCTCTGTTATTAAATGAACGAGGCCAGAAGATAAGCAAGCAATCAAATTGACTTACCGCGAAGTATAGCCGTTGCCCTTGTCCGCAATGATGCTGCCATGATTGTGATATGTCGTAGGGAGAGGGGGGGCAGAAGAAGTGGACGGCCCGGTTAAAGGGAGACGACAGATTCGCGAGGAGCAAAGAGCAAAGAATGTGAGGCCGTTTCCTCCTCGCCGTATTGTTTCCAAAATCAACCAATTGACTGCTGTGCAATAGGTTGAATCGTTGATGTTGAGTCAACCACAGAGCTGAATCCGAGATGACCGTGTTGGCGGGGCCTAAGGAACTCAGTAGAAAGTGTACGTGAGTGGGATGCAGAAAACACTGGTGATAATTCCCCGGGTAGAAAATGGTGGGTTTTTGCGGCTTTTGTCGTATCCGCTGTTGGTCAGAATAAAGAACTCTCTGATTGGACAATGTTCACTCTAGTGGAGTAGCGCGAACAATGTGTTACATATGCGAATATGCATACTCCATAGGATACGAGTTATTGTCAGAAGGTATGCATTGATCAGTGCGGTGCACTGTAGGGAGTAAGGTAGACCAAAAGGGGCTAGATTAATGGTATGTATCGGTACAGAATTGTCTACATATCTGTGGCTAGGGGAGGCTGGTATTTATGTGCGGATTCTCCGTTTGCACCAATCACAGGTAAGACATAAGTGGAGACACTGTGTGCAGCATTCTGAGACCTGACAGTTATCTGTATTATGGGACCATCATCCATTGTGTGGCTTTCACTGTGGCAGTGCAACCCCCAGGTTTTTATTGAGAATTGCTAAGAGTGCACATTGCAAATTGTAAGTATCTTACAAGCGAAGCAATGCCAACGAGTCTGGCGAGTGCGCTCATCTCATTTTGGACAGAAATTCGGGGCAAAAAATAAAACAAATATGGATACTAATGCCTTATCTACTACATCATAAACAACAAATAAATGTGAATGCATGCCTCCTCTCGCTCTTTTTATGTCCATCTCGTAGCCATATACTCCGTATGCATTATACAAACGGGACTCTCATCTAATCAGCATCTGTTCGCAGCCTAGCCCTTCTGTTTGTAGTGTTCCTCCGAAGCGTCGTCCACATTTTTTTTTCAAGGCCGACTCGGCTTTGCATATCACCGTTTAAGTTCCAGACGACTTGTCTGTCTCCAGGACCAGCCCATTCTTGCTCTTCTCGAAACCACTTCCAACCACACGTATCGCCGCTGTCACTGCCTAGTTGGTTTTGCTACCAGCCGCAGCCACTGCTCGGGACACGCCATCCTGCACACTCTTGGCATCCTGCCGGACGGTCTCGATCACCGATGCAACATTCTCTCTAGCGGGATCAACACCGCCGTTCCCCACTATCCGAGCCCAGAAGCGGCCAGCAACGGCTTCAGCGTCTTCACGCACCTCGGCCCAATCCTTGTTCTGGACCCAATGGGTGGCTTCAATGACCTGAGAGTTCCATCGGTCCTTGAGCTCGTCGGCGAAGCGGGTGCGTGGTAGTAGCCGAGGTTCCGACTGGTTCAGGTAAGGGAAGGAGGGTACAGCCGTGGATGGTTCGGACGCCTTAGATGTCGTAGATGAAGCCAAGCGGGCGGCTCCGACAGGGTCCGATGTGGTCAGAGATAGGAGAACGCTTGAGCTGGCGCGCAGGGCATCACACTGTGCCTGACGGGTACGCTGGTGGGAGAGAACGGTGAGATAGGCAATTCCGAGAGTAAGGGTCATTCCGCCAGTCTAGAGACACGTTAGCACATACACACCTTACTCGGGATAACAGCGGGTGGGAGCACACAAAGCCTGAGATGAAGCCCATTGTGACGACGCAATAGGTAGAGGGAAGCTGTGACGATCAAATCGAAAGGTTGCGTTGGATAGACTGCCGTCTTCCGTTCGCGTCAGGGTGGTCACTGTGAGGATGAAGTCGGCTCGGAAAGAAGAGTCGTGAAAAATCATGAACGACCATTTACACGGCAGCCGATATGCGCTAATTTATGGAGTAAGATACACATGCGAACATTAATCGTTCTCGTTCAGCGGGATGTTGCTCCACTTTTAGCAGCCTAGCTGAGAACTCACGTGCAGGTCGAAAAAAAGTTCGATGCAGATCTACTTTGGTCTTCGTCGAAAACCACCCGCATTGACATACACCCTTCAACGCCGTCCGCCTGCCGTGATCCCAATCTAAACAGGCTCTACCAAGAAGGGTGCCATACATAGGGACGGCTTAACTGCTCGCAATGGCCGGTGGTCTGGTCAAATACCGGCACCTCAGTAGGTCGTCGGCGCATCGGCAGGCACTCCTGCGAAACCTGGTGACATCGCTGGTGAAAAACGAATCGATCCACACGACATGGCCCAAGGCAAAAGAGGCACAACGACTAGCAGAGAAGCTAATTACGCTCGCAAAGCGCGACAATGAGGAGACGCGCCGTAAAGCCCAAGCTATTCTTTATGTACGGACATGAGACCCCAAGACCACGAAACCCCCAAACCCTCAGATAACGGAAACCCGGTTTTGCTAACTTTATAGACCCCCCACTTGCTCCTACCAAAGCTCTTTAACACCCTCAAGACACGGTATGCCAACCGTCCGGGGGGGTACACCCGCGTGCTGCGCACTGAGCCCAAGAAGGACGACCAAGCGCCATCGGCCATCCTAGAGCTCGTCGACGGACCCCGGGACATGCGGTTCGCGGTAACGGCAGCGGCAGTGGCGCGCGATCGTGATCTCGGCCGCGAACATAGCGAGCTGACACGGCGCAATTGGGCTAAGGCGACACGGTTCCGTAAAGATGGCGAGCACGTTTTTGAGGCCATGGTGGAACGCACGCGGCGGCTACGGCTCGCCGATGCTGGCCCACAAATAGCCGACATGGAAACCAGCGTCTTCAAACGATCCGACCTCAACTGGCAGCCGCACAAAGCGAAGCCGATGCACGACTTCTGGAAGCAAGGCGGCAATGTCGGCAAAAAAAACAGCCGGCAAACACTGGCCGAAGCTCTAGGCGAGCCGAGCTTGGGACAGGCAGAAAAGGCAGTAAAGACACGGCCAAGACAATGAGGTGTATTCCTATATATCAATACAGTAAAATAGCCATGGCTATGTACTATGTATTCTGTACTTGTAACTTGTACTCCGCACGCATACCGGGAAATGGCACACACTCCTACCGCTCCTCTTCAAAGACAAATGTGTCGCTCTGCTCCCGCACCATCTGGCCCACGCGCTGGCTGCCAACAATACGCTCCAATTTGAAAACATCGTATTTGGAGAAGAGCGTTCGTACAGTTCCCTGGCTTGGTTCCAGTATCTGGTTGCGCTGGCTGCGTGCCAGGTAACCGCCCGCAATCTCGGCGTAGAAAAGAGGGTTATCTGGCAGGCCATACAGGACCACACTGCGTACGCCGCTGATTTGGTGGCGGCGGAAATGATGCGCACGCTCCGTGTAGAGCAACACACTGTGGCGGCCGGATAGAAAATGGGACATGGCACGTGACGCCTCCGGCACGCTGGCATACTCAGACACCTGGCCGAAGCTGACGTTGGACGTGGCCGCCGAAGTGGCAAACCAGTTGCGTACACGCACAAAGTCGAGGTATGACGGAATAAAGATGAGTACACCAGATGGTGCCCGTGAAGATCCGCCTGATCCACGGGCCTTAAGAATGGCCGGCATGACAGCTTTGACAAAATAGTCGAAGCGTGCATCAGGCTCAGCCTCGACAGTAGGTGGCTCGAAGCGTGAAAATACCTGCTTGATTCCGCGTACGCCTAAACGGCCGATCACACCGGCATATTCGGCCGGCTGCACGCGCACTTTTCCGGTCCAGCTGCTGGCATGACGTCGAAATAACTCGGCCAGTGCGGGCGTGTGGAAGGCCGACAGAGAAATCGTCTGGCGATAGTGCCGTGCCTGGCCATCCAAATACCAGTTGCGCACACGGCTAAAATCACAGCCATGGGCGTCACGTGGCTGCAGGTTGAGGTGCTCAAATATATGTTCGACATGTTCCCAGTTCTGCATCAGCAGTGCATCGGCCTGGTCGATTATTACAATCTCGATGGAACTGAGAAAGTCATAATCCACATTGCTGCGGCTGCGGTCCTTCGATGACGTCGCCAAAATGTCATCGGATCCCATAGCCATACGCAGGCCCAGTGGGCTGGCCAGGATGATGTCGGAGTTGTAGAACTGAGCAAAATACTTGATGCTCTTCCGCGTGAACTTGAGTCCAAGCCGAAACATATCATCGTCATTGCCGTCGAATAGTTCACGGAAGTCTTCCGGTCGGTCCTCCGATACTGCTGCCTGCTGATCCGCATACGTGTCGTCAAACCGCTTTCGATTCTCTTGCTGGTCTGGCCGGCAGATGCTATGAATCGTCTCCACCATACGGACACACGACTGCCGTGTTGGCAGCAACATCAGGACCTTGGGCCGCGTAAATCCTTGATCCCGGTATTCGATGTCGTCTTTCCCGTCCGTACGCACGGCCTTGGCATTGTTCTTGAGGACTCTGTCTCGCGTTCTATGCTAGTTAGCGAAGATTTAAAAGGCCATACAAAGACATACTTGAATACGTGGTTCACAGCATGAAGGCAGGCTATGCGCCGAAGGCTCCCGCTGATCTCCGGGGTCCGTTCACAAAATAGTAGATCGTAGTAATGAGAAAGGAGCGGCGCCAGTTTCTGCTCGACTGGTTCGAGTGCCGGATTCGCAGACTGCAGGATCCCGTCGAGCAGTTTCTGCTTCAGGTAGAGATCTCTCGGTCCAGAGACTGCAGTCGGTGGAGAAAATACAGCACTGCTGCTCTGAGGAAGAGAAAAGACTTGGCGGGAGTTGTTGCTCGTTACTTTTACTGCCCTCCATTCATTCTTTTCAATCGCCGTTAATCTGTTTGAAACATCGTGCTCGTTCGGATTAGAAAAGTGCGACTCGAATGGATCTTCCATGTTCGTCTGATCAACCATGTCATCCTCGCTATCATCTTCCTCATTGTCGTCCTCGGCTTCGTTGGCGTCTTCGGCTTCATCCACACAGTCGACATCCCCTTCAACGTATTTGCCTTCATCGTCCCCTGGGTGCTTATAGCTGCTGTCGGGTATACGTTCATTCGATTCTCTTTGTGCATCGTCATTTCCCAAGCCACCATGCTCCAATTTCCGTTTTTTGGCCGCATGAACCGGGGCTCCCTTTTCAAGGCTTTTCAACAGAGCCAGATATGTCTGCTTTTTCTTTTCGGTTTCGGACTCGATCTCGGACTCCTGTTCCGAATCTGTCGCACCATCCTCTGAAGGCAGGTCTTCTTCGACAGGTATTCCACTATAGTCCCTGTAAGAGTGTCAGCCATCACCATTTCATGCATAGATGCCGCTTAGGTTTGGTTTATCATACTCTGGTTTCTCTGCTAATCGAGAGTTGTCAAATCGACTGCGCCATCGGTCGTGTTTGACCCCTCTACTTTGGCCTCTTCCACGGCCCCTTCCGCCCCTTGATCCACCTCGGCCGCGAGTGCTGAATCGTGGTCCCATATCCAGATGTTGAAATGCGTGCTTGTAAGTATGGTCTTCTGCCCATCTACCAGGAAGTTACTTATAAAAAAAAAAAAAAAAAAAAAGCGCCACACTACGCCACAATATTATCGCGCTTATCTTAGCGCGCACAACTAATACCCCACCAGCAAATGCGAATACACTCGAAAATATTCTTCACGAATTTCGGCGCTTTCAACGTTCAACCCGCCAGCAAAGGAGAAGGGACCAACGCTCCTATTGTCGCATACTCTCCTCCTTGCCCCGACAACTACTCGCCTGCGATCGAGGTCCTTCCCATTTTCTCAACTCGCTAATATGGCTATCGACCAGGAAGAGTTTCTCCATTTGGCCCGCCCTGTGCTGCCCTCAGGCGCGGGCTTTAACACAGTCACGGCGCCCTTGTCTGTGGCCATCCAGCCACAGGTATGGCTTACCCACCTTCCTTTACGGTTGCTTTGCATGCTGACCTCCTCCAAACAGGCGATTGTGTCCATCTTTGACCATGCAGTCCGACGAGAGACATCCTCAACACAGTCGACCCGCGTCATTGGCGCGTTGGTCGGCGTCCGATCCGAGGACGGTCTGGAGGTCGAAGTGCGGTCGTGCTTTGCGATTCCTCACACGGAGACAGATGACCAGGTCGAGGTGGATGTGGAGTACCAGAAGAATATGCTGGCGCTGACGCTTAAGGCGTCGCCACGGGAGTCGCTACTGGGTTGGTATACCACCTCTCACGAGCTCAACTCCTTCTCGGCCCTTATCCAGAACTTCTTTGCCGCCCCAGACACTGGCACTTACCCGCACCCAGCTGTCCACTTAACTATCAGCACTGAGCCTGGCCGTGATATCGAAAGCCGCTGCTACGTGTCCGCTCCTGTGGCCGCATCTGCCGACCGCGCTGCCGAGTCGTGCTTCTTCGTCGAGGTCCCCCATCGCCTGCTCTATAGCGAGGCGGACCGCTCTGCTCTCGAGACCATCGCTTCTGCGGCGTCTCCTGCGAACCTTGATACCCGCTCCGCACCTGTCGTCTCTGACGTTGAGGCCCTCGCTCGCAGTATCGAGCAGACCCTCGATCTGCTCGACCGCACATCAGAATTTGTGGGCGCCGTACTCGACGAAGAACGTGAACCGAACCATGCCATTGGCCAGTATCTTATGAATTCCATGTCACTGGCCCCCAAGGTTGATAACCTCAGCATTGAGCGTGATTTCAACAACCACATCCAAGACGTTCTCATGGTATCGTACCTTGCCAACACCATCCGCACCCAGATTGACCTCGCCCAACGCCTGGCCACCTCCAACTTGACAGCTATCGACAAGGACGATAAGAAGGATGGCGATGATGGCAAGACCGAACGCGGCGGTGGCGGTCAGCGTGGCGGTAAGCGGGGTGGTCGCGGAGGCGGCCGTGGAGGTGGCCAACGAGGGGAACCGCGAGAGCCTAGAGAGGCAAGAGAACCGAGGGAGCCGAGGGAGCCGAGAGAAGACTGAGCAGGAGCATCGTAGTGTTTCTGCCACTACTGTTTTCTTTGTTTTATATGAAAAAGAAAAAAGCCATGAACATGTCTTGCTGTTGAGCTGGCAAGGCCGGGAATCCACGAGGGGATGGTTTATTGCTCTGAAGTTTAGAAGTGGGAGAGTCCTCTCGCCTCCCCATAGATGAGTACAGGGCGTTGGTTACGAGGCTTCAAGTAGCCGGGGACTGGTAAAAAAAATATACGCAAAAGCCCTTCTTATTCACTGTGTCTATGCAGCGAGAACACATGTCGCCTATGGTTCCCCTTCCCACTCTCTCACAGTGCGAAGGAGATGACTAAATAAAACCACGCCGGAATTTTCCATATCCATGCACTCAACACATCTGCCTTCTCCTTCGGACTCTGCTTCTATGCTTACAACCGAGAAAAAGCCCCCCAAAACGCGAAATGCAAATAGTACGTCGAAACGCCAATATGAAGCCACCCCTTGTTACGCCGATGCCTTTCTGTTTTTCAACACAAACATGTCAATGCCTCAGTTCTGCAGTCGTTGCAGGCTTCTGGGGCAAAGTGGCCGGATTTCCGTAGTTCGGTAGATAGCTAAATGTCTGTGTTCCCGAACTAGGGCCCTGTGGTGCTCCTGCCTTCTTGGGCCCGTATGGAAGGGGGTGTTGTTGGCTATGGTGCTTATGGTTGTGCACTGGGCCATGGGAGGGCCCTCGTGGAGGTGCACTGTGGAACGACGCCATATTGGATCCGCGAGGGACAACTTGGTTGCGAGGACCATGAGATCCAGGACCCAGAGACGGGCCGTGAGAACTGCCACTGTGAACAGTTGGACCTGGTCCTTGGAATCCCATCGGGACTTGAACCGGAACTTGCGTCTGGGGGTATGATGGCCCCGAGGAGGTCGAGCTTTGGCGTATGCCATAGCTCGAGCCTGGGCTGTCAGTGTATGGAGAGCCCGGAAGGGGCGATTGTTGATAGGCGCTTCCACCAAAAGTGCCAGGGCCCTGAGCTTGGCCCTGTGGGAGACCAACGACAGTCCCGTGCATACCGCCACCATAATGCATCTGTGGGCCTGGTGTCGGCAAAGGAACCGCCCCACCGCCAGGAATAAACGATTGAGTCTGTGGGTTGAATGCATGGCGATTGTAATTTCCAGCATAGCTTCCAGGGATGGGATGCTGGCTCTTCGGGTCGTTGGGGTTGCTGTTCACTGGCAGTTGCCCATATGGGTAAGGAATGCCGACTTGCAGCGGCACAGATCGAGCCTGATGAGCCGGAAAGTGGTTTGGGTTAAATGCTGGAGGTTGTTGCCACTGTTGCGGTGGTATGTTTGGCTGGCTAGCCGATGGATAGACGAAAGCTGGTGGAGTTGTCTGCGATGTGTAGCGAGGTGGTATCGGCTGGGAGGGATACTGTTATTAAATGGGCATAAATGTAAGTATATGCCAACCATAACAGTAGTAAAATGAAAACTATTCAAACATACCTGTGGAGAGGCCCCAGTTTGAGGTACGAGACCGCTGTTAGGTGCTCCTTGGGGATAGCTCGATGTCGCGCTTCCATACGGAAGCTGCGGCTGAACAACATTTGGGAACGGTGCTGTTGAGTGTTGTGGCTGCAGTTGCTGGGCCTGTTGCTGGGGTAAAGGAGGCTGTGTCGGATGCACAGCAGTCGCCGTTGGAGCGAACTGTGCATTTCCGCTCGGCAGTACATACTGTGGGGGCATCCAAGTGGGCTGCTGTGGATGATTATAGTATGGAGTATACTGTGATCGTGAATCGAAGCTCTCCGAATCATCCCGACGCTGCTTCGCTCCTTTGCCCTTCTTAATTGTGGCTGCCTTGTCTTTGGCTGACACTGAACTTGCTCTTGAGACGCCAGTGCCATCATCGTTTTCTGTACAACCAACATTAGAGTTGTCCTTGGCGGGCGTGTCATGGAGCCGTAAGGAACCTACCAGGCGTGGACGACTCCGTCGGCATAGAACTCCCAAAGATCCGTTCTCTTGCCTTGTTGTATGCCTCTTCGCGAGCTTCTCTTGTCATGCTAAAGAAAACAGTCAACGGTCACGCTAGGGATGAGAATGAAAAGATTGCAGTCCTTACGCTTCTTTAGCCGGGGCGTTCTTGTCTTTCGAGTCACTTCCCACCTCAGAAGTTGGTTTTGACGGGCCAGCGCTGATAGTAAAGTCCCCATCTTCACCACGTCGCATAATTTTTCTCGGCTGGATCACTGGAGGGGGTGTGCTGCTATTCGGCGGGATAACCGCAACCAGGCTGGCTAGTGGAGGGGGGACACGGCAAAACGGCGTCCGGAATATGCGCACAGAGCCAGCAACAGCCTCAAAAGAATGCGTCATGTGGTAGTAATCTGCCAACTTGTGGGTAAGCATTCGGCAAAACGAATTGCTCGGGGGCAAGTCCATAAAAGGTTCCCTTGAAAAAAGTCAGCTTGCGGCTTTATAATGACTGTTTTGAAGTGTGGTAAGACTGACTTGGAATTCTGAACAAAGTTCACGACATCATTTTCCAGTCTCAGGAGAAAGAGCCGATCCTTGGGTGTTTGCATGGCATCAAGAAGTTTTTCGTCAGGACTTTGCCCATTCAAGGTATCCGGAGGGACTGTGTTCGTTGCAAGTTGGACATGAGCTTCTGTGATTGGCTGGTTCTCCGAATTGGTACTTTGGGGAGTAGCCACGCCGGAAACAACAGGCTCTGGGTTGATATGAGCAATGATGCGAGGCGGCATGTCACCAAGTTGGATGCGATGAACGCGGGATGCAAGTTCGGAGCCCAGGCGAGAATTAACCACAAGAGAACCACGAATTGAGAATGCATCATCTTCATCAGCTGCTGCCTTAACACTTGCGCTGTCATCAGGTCTTAAAGACTCTTTCTCGTCTAGAGCGTTGAACGTCGTCCCGGATGTGATACTCTTTCCATCGAGGCTTGGGGGCTTTGTACCCAGCTCAGAGTTCGAATCAGCCTTCTGTGAGACTTCATCTGATGATGGTTGTGAGGGGATGCTGCCATTGCTAGTACTCGCTTTTGTGGGCTTTGCAGCAGATGAGGTATTATTAACGATCACGTTGGCTTGGCTGGGTGCGGCCACTTTCGGGACTTCGGAGAGGGCTGCAACGTTGATTCCATCTGCAGGTGGATGCCCGTTCCCAGCGTCATCCTTACTTTTCAGGCTTCCTTCTTTGTTCATCTTCTGTCTTCTCGCGGCATTTTCTGGGGAAGGGGGGCATGCAACAGTTGTTGGATGAGTGGGCGATGTTGACACCACGACAGCAGCAGATGTGAGAGAGGATCCAGCAGCAATAGCTTTTTTCGAAGCCGAGGCGGCGACCTATAAAAAGTTTATATTAGCCTTTGCTTTTGTTCATGTTCATGTTTGTGGCATAATAAATAAGGCTCTCAGCATTATTTACCTTGGCAAAAGAAAGCTTTCCGGTGTCAGCCGAAACTATAGATGCTGCTGCCATTCTTTCAAGGACAACAGGATATGCAGTAGAATTGGAAGCAGGTGGGGAGTCGGAATTGTTGGGCAGTACTCCGTAATCAACAGCGGGTGCAATTCTCAAGAACAGCTCCCGTCCGTTACGTTTTCGCTTTTCGAGTAAATGTATTTTTGGCGAATCGAAATATTATGCGTGAGCCAGTGCAACGTGTGCAATGCCGATTGTATCAAAGGCAACCCAAATCGAAAGAGGGGGGATCTTGTCTAAAGATCAAGGAGAATCACAGCAATCCGAGTCGAAAGAAAGTACAGCGGTGGTCATCGTCGTCATGAATGCTCGTTATTTGCGTTCCTGGGGTTCTGCCGGATATTGGAAGTCTTTAAGAAACGGCAATATTTTGTTTTCCTTTTCCGAAAAGGAGTGTGCAGCTAGGAATCCTAGAATACCGGGATGTGCCTGTTCGATGTATGGAGTATGATGCTGACGGCGTGCTCTGCACCACTTTGCTTGAGGGGGGCTGCAAGGGGTGGCAACGTCACGAAATTAAATTGTGGTTATGTTGAGTGATGGGAAGGGAAAACAAAAAGATGCAGACCAGAACGGCTGTCGATGGAGCCGTCCAGTGCTGGGGCGAAATAGAAAAGATGCTGACAGATGGCGGCCAAGGAGAAGGGAAGAGAAAACGGAGAGCCTGAGTGTCATGTGCAGTAGGGACAAGTTGGCA
This sequence comes from Dryadomyces quercus-mongolicae, assembly GCA_002215975.1. Taxonomy (NCBI): domain Eukaryota; kingdom Fungi; phylum Ascomycota; class Sordariomycetes; order Ophiostomatales; family Ophiostomataceae; genus Dryadomyces; species Dryadomyces quercus-mongolicae. The sequence continues at coordinate 60,423 of NIPS01000009.1, forward strand.
AGGAGAAAGAATAGCAAAGCACGGAAGAAGAAGAGGAGGAGGTCGGTAAGGGAACCGAGAAGGCAAGAGAGGAAGTTAACAAAAAAAAAACGAGGAGGCCGGCGATCGGGCAGCTGTCAGAGTTGTTCCATCCCTCCCAACGAGGAGCCTTTGCTTCCTTCCAGTGCGGTCGATCTTCGGGCGGCAGAAGCTGGCGTCGGCCAAGAGATTCCGGAGTAAGATGCGGAGGAGTTTGTCGCAATGCTAGATTGTGAGGTAGACGGAGAGGTAAAGGCGACTCGACTGGTGGCTTCGATGGCGATGAATTTGGGGGATGAGAAACAACCAGTTTGATGGAGAAGTGGAGCCACGGGTGAAAAGCAGACTAGAGCCTCTTTGAACAATTGCCCCATTAATATGGGTTTGCTCTTGTGGTAAAAAAAACGACCAGTCCTAATGGTCACGTGCAGTGTGTCACTCAAGGAGGGATGTTTTACAGCTGTCCAGCACGAAGCCATCCTCTTTCTGCATCAGACAAGCAAGATAAGATACCATCAACAACCACAGCGATCCATATTTTGCATTTCAGCAAGATGAGTTACTATGCAGGCAGACGGGGGCCACCAAAGACAACGCCCACAAGCGTGCTATGCCAGAAATGCTTGAAAAGAGATATGCTCAGTTCCAGGAACACTGTCTAGAAGTTCCCAGCTAACATACTTTAATACGCCATTATTCATACGAATGCAAGGTAGCTCTCCAGGATCGACCGTACAAAACTCGACCGTCCCGCTCGCAACAATTCCGAAATCCAAAATTGGCCCCAAAACTTCACGAAGACACGTTCAATACTCTCCAGCAAAAGTAAGGTTTTGACAAGACCAATAGTCTCTATCGAATATATCGCTAACCAACCAAACAACGACGACAGGAAGGGGGTAGCCGACGAGGAACTTGCCAAAAGGGAAGCGGAGAGGGGGAAAAGCAAAGACGTGGGCAGCGAGATAAAGCGCGGGGGGCGCTCTGTGAGCTACTCCCATTCTGATTCTGGCTCCGACTCGCGTTCAGATTCGAGATCATCCATATCAGCACAATCAGTAGCAGCTTCGCCTCGGCCTGCAACCATGGAAATTGAGCCTCCGTCAAGGAGACATAATCATTCAGCCTCACCTGCCTCTCGCTCTTCGTCACGCTCGCCCAGACGCAGCCCATCGGCAGATCCAGTCAGTCCTCCTACCCAGTCGCACCACGAGCGAAATCATCTGCGAAGGCGAAGAGACTCCAAATCTCCAGATAGATCGTCCCCCGGGAAGGATGGCCGGCAGCATTACAGACAGCGAGACAGTCCCGCAGAAAGCGAGAGACAAGGTCGTTACGAAAGGCAGCCACCTACGCGCCAGCAAAGTCTCAGTCCTTTCAGCAAACGGTTAGCTTTGACTCAAGAGAACAAGAAGTAAGGAATTCTGTGACGGGAAAAGGGGCAGCCTGCGAGAAAATAGCTGGGTATATTCAAAGCGAAAGAAAAAGAGAAACGTACTTTTAGCAATTGTCCCCTATCCAATTTCCATTGTTCAATTGTATGTGCTGGGATTGCGGCTGTGATATTTCGTGCCACTCAAATCACTGTTCATCCTCCGCCTCCCGCTCCCGTCGTTCTTCTTCCTCAGTCTCTTGTTCCCGTATGCGAATGCTCTCTACAAGAGCTGCGCCGTCCAAGACTTCTTCGTCGTCTCCGTTGGGGTTCATTGTCCTTGGCTGGGTTTGCTTTTGCTCTGACTGTTGCTTTGCCGTCAGACGACCGCGGACTAGTCTAGCAATGGCATTGTCGGTGCGCACATTGAGTGGCTCAAGTCTCTTATTCAGTTCTCGCTTCAAGTCCCAGTTTGGTTTCTTTGGTTGCAGTTTGAAGAGGTCAATGCCCTTGCCACTGCCGACAATGGCACTATCGCCCTTACTTTTGCCATCACCCCCTCCTTCTTCCTCTTCCTCCTGCTGCTGCTGTTTGCGCAAGTCGGCCTCCAAGTCAGCGGCCTTGGTCTCGAGTGTGTCTGTGCCAGCTGCCAGATTCGGTGGCGCCTCAAAGCCCAGTTTCACGCCACGCGCCTCTGGGTCGTAGTTTCGACCAGACAAATGCAGCCGTGCAACGTCTGGTTCCTCTTCTTCGTAATCCTCTAATCGGTCGGTGGGTGCTGTTGGTACTGCCGGTGAGGCGCGGTCTGATTCCGGAGGTACAATTTCGCCGTCCGGCTGTTTTCGTTTAATGGACCGAAGTTTGGCAAGGCGCGCCTTGCGGTCGTCAGCTGCAGCACTCAACGTCGCATGGGAAGACGACATTTCGACTCGAGAATGTATCGTAATGAGAGAGAGATATTGGTTTTCGAGAGAAAAAAAAAGGTATATATGAATAAATAAAACAATGAATTTTAAGCCATGTGGCTGAATTATTAGCCTGCACGGAGTATCTTATGGAGTAATAATCCAGAGTACGGAGTACCTCGTACATGATATTAATTAACGCCACAGGACGGGTACTTATCGCCGATAAGGTCCTGCACGCGCCACATTGAAAGAAACCGTACTCCGTACTCTTGAAATATCATCTTAGAAAGCCAGCACTTTTGACGGGCGTCGGTAAGGCACAGCTCTGGGATCCTGTCATTCTTTGCAGCTATGCAGGCATGTCCCTGTTTACGACTGAAGCATATTTTGCAGGGGCGGAACCAGTACCGGCCACGGCAGGTCGTACTCCCAGCAATTGCAAGAAGAAATTTGTCGCAAGCATGCAGAAATGTCGTTCCCTGTGACGACTCATCGCTCGACTCTTGCATTACCCCAGCTACGGAAAAGCATGCAAATGAGGCTAGGGCGACTTCTGAGAGACACTTCAATGAAGCAAGCTACTCTTCCGGTGACCAGGTGTTTTGGGCCAAATACGAGGAACTTTGGGGAGCAGCCGCAGAGGTGGTGGTGGGAACCCAAGATGGCGAATTCCTTGCGGAACAAGAAAGCTTGCAAACACTAAGAAGAAGGTCATTGACGCCTTCTGTATCCAAGACTCGCCAACAACAGCTGAAACCAAAGTCAAAGTTAAAGTCAAGGACAAGGTCAAAACCCCCAGAACTCATGAAGGAATACGCATTTTTCAAAAGTAAAATCCCGCCCGAAGACTATAAACGCTCAAACGCCGCTTTTTGGAAATGGAAGCAAAATCTGTCGGAGACGTGGCGAATGGTCGAAGCATCTCAACTTCCATCAAAGGAGAGCGGGAGTCACACACTCCGGTGGCTCCTCAAGCACAACAACGAGACGAATACTGTCGATAGTCTACGAACTGCCTGGTTAGACCTTCCTCCAGACCGCCGTCGGGACTTATGGCCAGATCTCATGAATTCGGCTTTGCGGTCACATCCTGCACACGCACCAGTCATCTTTGCCGCCACGTTTGACGCCGCTCTTGTGCCGGCCTACCTAGTCCAAGACACAGTTCTTCATCTAGCACGGCTACTTGTCGAATTTCCCTCTGCAGAGACATCTGTACAACCAACAGCCGAGGAGCTGTACGGGCTTCTACAATTGGTTTTTGAAAATAGCCCGGCAAAATACCTGCAGATGCGGCAAGTCGCCATCTTCTATCTGGTCCAGCTCATGAAGACACCAGAGGATGTTCATGCCTTGTATCGCCTACTTATCCGGCATAACCACCAACTTCACAAGTACACTCGCTTACAATTTGCCAGCCGCTTGGCCGGCGTTGCAAAATTGAAACGGGCGGCAGTAGAGGTGCTCCAGGCCGCCCTAGCCACCACGGATCTGGATATAAATACACCGCAGGGAGCTGCACTCTGCACAACAATCTTGTCCACCGATGAAATCGAAAACCCCGCCGCGCTGGCAACCGACGCGGAAGGAACGCTCACACCAGCAGAAATGTTTGAACAGCTCCTCCGATGCGGACTAGAGCCAAATCTCATCACATACACAACCATCATCCGCGGCCTTTGTCTCAAAGGCGAGCTGGAGGCAGCACAGCAGGTTCTTCGTCTGATGATCAAAAACCAGACGGTGCCGGATGAGTACGTGTACTCAACGTTGCTAAACGGAGCCAAGTTGCACGGGGACATTTCCATAATACGCCACGTGGCCGAGACGGCGGCAGCCCAGGAAATATGGCATCCAATTGTGTGGAACGATTTTCTGCAGTCCATCTATCTCACAGCATTTGATGAAGCACGACGTGATCGCACAATCAAAAGACCGCGTGTGGTGCCATCATTCCCACTCATGTTGCAAGCATATTCCAAATTATTCCCATTGGAACCACTCCGCTGCATACTTCCAGTTGCAACTGTAGCGGAGGACAATAGCCAAAATGACGGTACCCGTACACTGTCAGCAATATCAAAGGCGCATGGTTCTTGGGAGTTCGCTGCACAGCTGATACCAACTGTTCATACGCTGCCACAGTTACCACGGAACAAATTAATACAGCCGACCAGCTCGACGCTAACAACCATGATCTTGGGCTATATCCAGGGCGTGTCAAACCCATATGACGTGATTGCATTTTATTCGCACTTCCGGCGGTTACTACAGTCTGGTGACTCCGTAGCAACAGATCTGGTGCACGGTCAGGGAACGCTGGTGCACGATGTGGTAGTGATGTCACTGTGCGAGTTCGAAGGCATGCTACGCGTGGCTCTGGACGTTGTGGGCGACATGCTGCGGGATGCCACTACCGAGGTGGAGCAGCAGTGGCAGCAGCAAAACAGTCACCACCCGCCCCCGAGCGTGTACACTTGGTCGATACTCCTGAATGGGTTCATGTTCCATCGACAAACGAAGCAAGGCGAGCGCATTCTCCGAATGATGCGGGAGCGCGGCGTGGAGCCAAACATAGTGTCATGGAATACGTTGATGGCGGGCTATGCACGACTGCAAAATGTCAGGAAGACAGCCAATGCCTTTCAGCGACTAGAGCGAGCTGGCCTTGAACCGGACGAATTCACATTCCGCGCTTTCTCGTATCTGAGCGACAAATCCGCGATTTTGAATCATCTGGAAAGGCGACAGATGGCAACTGCAGTTCGTGGTGGATCAAGCATAGAAAATGCAAAGCATGAGATGTCCCGACCAAGTCGGCCGGCCAAGCATGGAAGGCGATCACGGGCAACTACGGATGGTGTTCGATCCAGCTTCGATCTTGACCAAAGCTTCACATCCGAGAATGAATGGCGGTCGGGGAATACAAACGCAGACGCCAGAGAGCTGCGACAATTGGAGAGCGAAGTTGAGGAAATTGCCAAGATGATGGACGAAGAACAACAGGATGATGTCGTCATGAAATCCGGATCTGGTACAGCTTGATAGGTTTATTTCCAAGAGATGACTTTTTCTTTGCCTTTGTGGATAGACGCCTTTATATGTTCATCTTTGTTTCTCTGTTGTGCTTGAGAAAGGCATAGCCAAGGACAAAAAACCTTCCATTCATCGACCTTTCTTCTGGTAATGTTTTATAAAGAAAAAGAAAAAGAAACGGAAACGGAAACAAAGGCGGATCAGCTGCCTCCCGGCCGGGAAGTTAGAGTGTAATAGTGCGTCACCGTCGCTCCTTCCCTATACAATTATCCTTGAAAGTACCTTCCCCGGGACATTTTCATATCGTTTTCATGTTTTACATAATTTATTCCCTAATTATTTTCTGAACAATCTCCCTGTTTCTACAAAACCTAGATACCACAAAAAACGTCAATTCTCATACATCTGCAAGAACCATCCGCGAATAGCCAACATGACTGACAGAACGGTCGGTAGTAGTCCTACCTCATCCCCACCTCCGTCTGTGCGAGCAATTGTCAACTGGCTCGAAACGTCTGCCGTAGCCAAGGCTGACAGCAGTGGCCGTAAAAATTGGGACAACGTCAATGGCATTGGTTGCATCCGTGTTAAGACTTCCAATGGCAATGGAAAAAGAATTGTTGCCCTGAGCACTGCTCCGATGGCTGCCACTGACGCTGTCGCTCCACTGGCCTCGACAAGACGGAAACACCGCAGTCATCACGAAAAGTCGGATTCCCTACAACAGCTAGATGACGTGATGCGGGATTTGGCCGACTTTGTAAAAATAGGTCTTGAGGACAGCGGCAGCTGCCAGGAACAGAAGGCTCCGGGTGTGCCAGCTCAAATGATATTACGACGGCCTCGCCAGGAAGTAGATTCTTTCTGGCTCTTTGTTCGAGAATATCTGAATATAACGGACGAGGAGCTGTACGGATGAGAGTCCGCCTATGTACCCCAGAGAGCTGGCAATGATCAACATCCGGCCCACCTCAGGCATGTGTCATATGTCATCTACTACACGCAATGCCTTAAAGCGTGTAGTTCCAATCGAAAAAAATGTCGCAAAGGGGAAATATATATATATATATATATATATATCAGAAGGGNCCCCCCCCCCCCCCCCCCCCCCCCCCCCCCCCCCCCCCCCCCCCCCCCCCCCCCCCCCCCCCCCCCCCCCCCCCCCCCCCCCCCCCCCACACCACTCTAACAAAAGGACATGTCGGAGAGGAATAATAATAACGCAGCATAAGAAATTAATCTAGGTATCAATCACACTTCTTCAACACATGCTCCTCTTTCATGCACTCATGGGAAGCTGATCATCTTCCTTCTCCGGCTCAAACACGAACTGCCGCGAGCGAGCACTATCTGCTTTAAAGGGTGGTTTGTCTCCCCCTTTGTCAGTACTCTGCACGCCAGGCCCGCCAGACCCATTAGCCATGCCAGACACGGCTGATATTCCACTGTCCTCTTCGTCGTACGTGATGCCAAGGCCGCTGGCTGCCTTATCTGATATCTTGCGTGTACCGGTTGTTGCCAATGCTGCTGCTAGCATCCGCCTCTCTTCGTCACCCAGTATGTTGCTGTCATGATCATCATCATCCTTGTCATTTTCCGCCTTTCCACCGTCTGCCGGTGTCCCTCGGCTATTTTCGAGCTTCTCATCGAGATTCATGAGCGCTGGGGGGCGGTGCTGCATCTGGCGTGCCTTATTCAGCGAGATGGTCTTCTGCTGGTACGTTGTTGTGATCGGCACCGTGTCGTCACGGTCAATTGTAGCTTTCATTAAGGCTGCCATCCAGAGACGGCCTTGAACAATGTTCGGTACCGCAAAGTAGTGCACCATAGGTTTGGTAAAGTTGACTGCGCGGGACAATCCCGCTCGCGGCGGCATCAGTTTGAAAATGAAAATGCTGTCAGATGACGACGTCGACCCTCCCATTTTCAGTGTTGACTCTGGCTCTGCCTCTGCTTCGGCAGCTGCCAATGTCGGCACGGAGCTGTTGGTGGGAATCCCAGACGACGCCGATGCGCCCGTAATCGTGGCATGAAGACCCGTCAAGCGCTCGTTGTCGGCTGGGAGAACCCGGTGGAAGGAAATATCAATCAGACCTTTCTCCTCCACATCGTCTTCAGAGTAGTAATAAGCCAGCCGGCGGCCTTTCAAAACAAACAGACGCGGTTTCCAAGTGGCCATCAGATTCGAGCTCTTCTTCTTCATCCAGCCACTATAGTCCGCGTCCACAATGGCTTCGCGAGGCGTGATCTTTTGCAATCCACGCAGGTACGCGCTTGTCTCTTTCTTGCCTTTTTTGCGTGCATTGCTGCGAGCTGAAACCGCTGTGCCTGTTGTGCTCGGACTTTTCGTGTCGGGTGAGTCGAGCTCAAAGCTTGGGCCGACAGACGGTGTGCTGGACTCTGTTCGTGATGGAGATTGAATTGGTGACTCCTTCAACGAGTCGGTATGAGAGACGGGAGATGCCACTTTGTTGCGGTCATGACCAGAGACAGCGTCAGAAAGCGCACGTAACCCAAATCCAGGAGCCTTGAAACCGGGCTTTGTAGAAAACCAATCGCCATGCGTTCCATTACGGCTAGATGCTGGGGAGGCAGGAGAAGCAGGCAGCGGCCGCATCTTGTCCACAGTAGTACTGTTATTGTTGGCTGTGTCCAGTCGAGTGACAGTCGGGGGCGGGGTGTCCTTTGGCGGCAAAACAGGGCGCATCATTGAAGAGTCAGTCGTATTGGTAGATGTGTTTCGACGATGCGAGCCAGATGCGCCATTTCCAGGTACTCCGTAATACTTTTGGGCAGCCGGTGACATGGCATTGTCGCGCATGGAATCAACACTCCCAAAATGGGAGTGTCGAGACAGAGCAGTGGCACTGCGCACACGCTGCTCTTCTGTATATGAGCTTCTTGAAACCGATGAAGGACCCCGAGATGACTTTAAGATGCTGTCACGCTGCTTCTTTTGCAAGTAGGGTTTGCGCCGGTTCTCGGTATCAGGGCCTGAGAAATAGCCTCGATCATAATCGATGGCCGACTCACCCAGTGCACCACCCAGAGCGCCAATGTCAATACTCAAATTAAGATCCGGATCGGCAGAAGAGAGCGGCCGCGGTTGTTGTGTCGATTTTTCTTGTGAAGCTTGCGCGGAATGCGCAGAAGCACTGCCAAGCGTCCAATTGCGATCGAAAGAGGGATGCTTCCTGTGTTGTTGGTGCTGGTGCTGCGCTGTGTCAGTCTGGAGGAAACTTCCGCTAGCAACTAAACGTTGCGGCACAGCAGCCTGGCCGATCGACGTGCTTGGCAGTCGGTAGTCCACAGACGAATGTCGGCGAGAGTGATGCATGTCGCGAATGGACGCAGCCGATGGCCGCTTCTCGTGAAGAGTTCGCCCGGCCACGGTGCTATCTGAATTCAGCCCGTGGGATGACATGGGCGAACGGGGTTGGGCAGCATCCAGCTTCGGTGGTTGGGTAAGGGATAAGCGCTTCGATTGGATAGAGAGGGGGCGGTCGTCGATGGGCGGAAGTCGTTGCTGAAGAACAGGGGTATTGGAAGAGCTGGTTAGGGTGTTTGTGCGGCTGCGGTTGGAGCGCCTTGCGTCGTCAGAGCCCATGTCACTGCCATAGGTCTGAGTGCTGCGTCTCGTGTGGCTTGTAGCCGGCCGTATCTGACTGTTCACCTCGTCTTGCAGGTTTTTAATCTTCTGCCACGTCTTCAGGCGCCGCCCCACTGGACCCAAATCAAACGCTTTAATGAACAGAGACGCTTGGTCCATGTCCAATAGAACTTCGCCTGTGATCTCCTGGTCACGAAAAACCTCGCAGTGACGCTTCTCGACGCCAGTTGTGAAGAGATACTCAGCCACGTCGTCGGGAGTCCATGACTCCACTTCTGCCCGCGTGTGTAGAGCATCTTCCTCCTCGTCGGTTTCCTCGCCATGAATATACGACATGCGGTGATCCAGCTGCGAACTGTACTCGCTGCCCGAGTCAGCAGCAACGGCAAGAAGTCCACTATTGCTCCCAGATGGAGAGCGCAAGTCTGTAATGTGTTCATCAATCACGTTCAACGTTTCGTGTAGCACCTGACTATCCTGGGTTGGGTTCATACGGTTTGTGAATCCCATGCTTGTCGTGGAAGCTGTCGGTTGAAACAGGGAGCTGAAGGACGAGGACGAAGAAGGCACCGTGGCTGTCAAGCCCGGGGGGGGCTGCAAAGCGGTCGGTGTAGGGCTTGTCGACGGCGCTGTAGCCGATGTTGCCAAAGAGGATATCGGTGCAGTCATGGCTGCAGCATTGGCAACAATAGGCATGTGACTGCCTGCGGGAATCGGCGCCTGGCTAGTCTCCGTTCTTGCCACTTCTGACTCGGTAAGGGTTTGAGCCTGGTTCTGGCTCTGGCCCGGCGTGAGGGTGTTCTCGGAATCCGGGATGGTCGGTATGGACTGCTGCCTGGTAGCAGCTAATGCATTTGCCCCTGTCGGGAAACCTTTGGGAGCGGGCCGTGTGTACACTATGGGCAAAACGAAGGGTCAGTTATGCGACACAGCAGACAAAAGCCAGACAGCGATACGGGAAGGGCGCAGCTCAAGAGTTAAATTGGTCGACGCGCAATGCATGTATATACCTTCTGGAAAGAGCCCTGTGTTTCCGCTGACCATGTGCTTCCCGAGGAACCAACCGTCGCCGAACTCGTCGTCCCGCTCTAGAAGCTCCACCCGATCTCCTTTTGCAAGCGTCAGCTCATCTGAGCTGCGGGCTTGGAAGTCGTCTGCAATCAAAGGATAGTGTCAGTTGTTTGCGCGCCGGCGAAAATCTAGTCGTCAAAGTAAAACGACAACCAAACTCACGGATGACAAGAAGGATGTCGCCCACATCGGGCCTGGACTGTTGTGCTGCGGCCATGACGGCAGCAATGACTAGAAGGGCGACTCAATAGTGCCGGAGCTGGGATGTGACAAGAGTGGATGGTGGGTCAAAGAGATGAAAAGAAAAGCAAGGCCAGCACAGGGGTTTGTGCAAAGGCAAGGCCTGAAGAGGGGATGGAGGCGACGCGAAATGTGAAAAAGGGGGAGGGGGGCGAGAGCTGGCGACAAACAGACAAAGATAGCCAACAGATAGATGAGAGCCTGGAGGGCGGCAACCGGGCGGTAACGGAATGACAGCTACACGCGCAAGTTGGAAAAGGCCGGATGTAGATTCAAAGGGCAGAGGATTTGACAACGAGGGCTATTCGAGGGGCTTGGAAAGGCGTGTAGCTCGTGTGGTACCGCACCGTATTCCGTACAAGGGATTGATAGGAAGGGAGGGGGGTCGCAGATCAAGGGTGTCGAATATAGTGTGGGAACAGCCAGAAAGACGAGATATCCAGAAACGAAGGTGGATGCGGGACTGTGACGATGTCTCAGAAGTGGTCGCGGCGGCGGGGAGGGGGAGAGGAAGGAGTACGGTCGATGGGAAATATAAATAAGATAAAATTAAAGAGCAAAAAAAAAAAGAGCGAGACACAATATGAGGATGGATTGAAGAGAGCGAATTGGCTGCAGGACCGGATTGGAGTGGGTTAAAAAATTAAGGCAGCAAAATAGGGAGGGAAAAAGGAAGCCAGCGGGATTAAGCAATCGATCGTGGCCAGAGGGGCAAAAGATGATGAAATAATGCAACGCAAACCGCAGCGCTCTTTCCTTACAGCCAGCGGCTTCAGAACGCTGGAGGGCGAAAGGCCAAAACACAGAACTAGCAAGAGCGACGCGTTGCGCAAGAAAAGTTTCGCGAAAAGCACGACGAGTAAGATTCGTTGTTAGCCACAAGGGAGGGAAAGAGTGCCTGTCATGCGGCCTGTGCTTTTCCACTTGCACCGTAAAGGAATAAAGCACAGTGTACGGAGTACTCCGTATTTTACGAGTACGGAGTACGAGTATCCTGTAAGTGCTCGTACTCGTAGTGCCACACAGGGCAGGGGCAGGCTCGGCTTGGTGCGGTGCAGGGTGGCGGAGATGATCGTGCGTGGGCAATTGCAGGGGGGTTAATTAGTGGGCGTCATGGGTTCGCACAAACGGTACGGAGTAGGAAGTGGCCAGTCAGATGCGGAGTCACTCGCGGATGGCGCTGAGGATACTCCGTATAAATAAGGAAAATGTCGATATGGAAAGACGGGCCTCAGACAAGAGATTGTCCATGAGGGGGGGGGGGGTAAAAGAGAGAGCCTTGCGTCAATCAGGTACCCTGTACGGAGTACTTGAGGTCATGCAAGGCCCATTAGGGAGTGTTCCGTACGAGTACGGAGTACTACCGTACTCATACTTTTCTGTATACTGTGTCATAAGGTACCGAGTACTACTTGTAGTACTCGTACTGCATATTAATAGTATTTTGTTGGATCTTGTCAATTACCGTGAAGATATGGAGCACCGTGCATTTTATCATCATCGCACGGACTGTCTGTCCCCCGTGTCAGCCTCGGCATCTTGGTCGCCTCAGACCAAACAGGGCACGGCGATATCGTCCTCCTCTTGTTCTTCACCTCTTCACCCATGCAACAATTTCCAAGATGGCTTTCCAATACATTAACATCAGCCGCCCAGTCGAAAATGTTGTTCACGTTGAAATCCATCGGCCCGACAAGCTGAACGCCTTCGTGCCGCCTATGTGGACTGAGCTGGGCCAGGTATTCTTGCAGCTGTCGCGCGATCCGGATGTACGCGCCATCGTGTTGTCAGGTGCCGGTGACCGAGCCTTTACAGCCGGACTCGATGTTGTGGCTGCCGGCCAGTGGATGACCGAAGTAGGCAGCCATCCAGAACCGGCCCGGCGCGCCACCCATTTGCGCCGCTTCATCCTTGATTTCCAAGCTTCCCTCACTGCCATTGAATCTTGCGAGAAACGTACGTTCGTCTGGTCATGCTACCTTCACTCTTATTTCTCTAACACTAATAGCTGTCATCTGCGCCATGCATGGAATCTGCTTCGGCATTGCAATCGACATTGCTTCCTGTGCAGACATCCGCTTCTGTGCCCAGGACTCCCGCTTCTCTATCAAGGAGGTTGATATTGGGCTGGCTGCTGATATTGGCACGTTGGCCCGGTTGCCCAAGATCGTTGGGTCAGACTCCTGGGTGCGCGAGGCCTGCCTAACTGCTCGCCAGTTCCCGGCTACTGAGGCACAGTCCGTTGGGTTCGTCAGCCGTGTGCTGCCATCCAAGGCAGACGCCTTAGCTGCTGCCCTCGAGACCGCCGGTCTCATCGCTTCCAAGAGTCCTGTGGCAGTGCAAGGGACCAAAGAATTGCTTGCACACGCACGCGATCATTCTGTTGCAGAGAGTGCGTTGGCCTCGTGTCGTTTTCGTCCCTTTATTTTCTTTCTCTTGCTCCGTATACTGACCCCATGTCAAGACCTCCGATATACAGCCGTGTGGAATTCGGCTGCTCTCCAGTCCAACGACGTCCAGACAGCTCTGCTATCTGGCATGAAGAAAACGCATCCAACATTTGCGAAGCTCTAAACGGCGTAAATCCAACTCGTGCCTCTAGCATACAGAGTTCGTGCACCGCTCGCGTACAAGTGGGTTTTAAGAGTATAAATTTCTTGTATGATACGACATATATATTGGTGGAATGGAGATCACGAGTTTCCTGTGCATATTTCACTTAGTTCGAGTCTGATTCCTCGTCTTCCTGCTGTGTGGTTTCCTTGAGGCGCTATATGCAAGAGTCAGCAAAGTAATAATGCTTATGGGGGGTACATGATGCCGCACATCTTCTAGCTTTATTTTGAGTGCTTCCATCATGTTTTCCTTGATAACGAGACGCTGTTCGTCGAGGTCTTCAATGATGAAATCGTGGTTTTGGCTGTCAATGTTGACAATAATAGATTTGATCGCCGGGTCACATTCGACCAGCACCCCTGCAGAAGGATCAGTACGAATACCGGGAAATAAGGCTACAATAATTGCTCACCTCGAATAGCACGCACCATAGTTCTTAAGCTGGTCTTTTTGTGGGCTGCTGATGAAACGTTTAAAAGGACAGCTTGAACAAGCTTGCAAATCGACAACGGGTTTTGAGTACAAATAAAGCACGTGATGCTTATATAATCAGAAGTCGCGCAATACTCATACACAGTAAACAAACCCGTCTACGGGGTATAAGTGCTCCATACAGCATTACGGCGTATCTTACTTGTACAAAAGACAATCAATACAAAATATTCTGTCAGAGTTTCTGATGTCTACGTCCTAGTTTATCAACTGTTAGATTGTTGCCGTGCCAAACCACCGCTGCAGTTTTTTTCGGCTGCCACGCCCATTCGCGCAGGTTGACCGTTGTGGCGTAGCGGGCTACCGCTGAAGTATGTACATTTAACCACTAAAATCCAGCGGTTTTGGCGGAAGCGGCAGATATTGTACGGAATAAGATACGGAATAGTCGAATAACTCTGCTCTATATTACTCTTCGTTTATGCGTACGAAATAATCCATACTCCATACAAGTCCATGTTTCCTTAGGCGCCTAGGTTGCTGTAGAATTCAAAAAGGGAATCCAGATATTCGTATGCAAGAGTCGGCCGCAAGGCAAAGTAGTACACATCTCTATATCATTTGGCCTCAACAAGTAACCTTGCGTCTGTACTATATATTTGTGGCAAAGCGGCCGGCATAGCTGACACATTAGACGGGATAGGGGCCGGCGGTGATGCTGTTGCCTCTTCTCTGTTCCTTGTGCTTGTGTGTATTTGTTCCGGCATGGCGATGGCTGGTCCCGATTCCGGCTCTTCCTGTAATACTGTCCCGGCTAGGATAGGAGAGATAGATGAGGGCGGTTCATAGGGCGGAGGCGCTTCTCCAAATTCGTTCAGGCCCTCTTCGCGACGGCAATTACCGCCACCCGGCGTGCTAGAAGCGTTGGCAGCGTTGGCCCAAGCCCACCGGTTGGCCGTGCGCGGCAACCTCGAGTCTTGGCCACCCGCCAAATCTGTATGGCCATCGCCATTACTACGGCTTAGACCGTGTTCCAACATGTCGCGCTCCAAAGCGGACCGGCCCTGACTATCAAGCGAGAGACCGTTCCGTGCGAGTCGGTTGCGGCGACGTATTATGGCGACAACGACAATAGCCGCTATGCTAAGAAGCACAATTGCCGGCACAAGGATGCTCACCCAAGAAACACCCAAGGCCTTTTCGTGGGCCCCGAACAGTCCTCTGTCGTTGTCGGCCATGTTCGCGGCAGGTTGTCGACAAGTAATAAAACACAAGGATTGGAGCAATTCGTGAGCTAGTCCAAGCAAGCGTACTCTGTAAAATACGAGTAGGTTTCGGTAAAATTCGCGGTTCGGGCAGGATATAGAGCATAGATGTGCATGCACCTAAGGAAAAGAAAAGATTATGATCAAAGAATAGCGCTTGAAGGGCGCATCTGCTCGTACAGATCAGTCAACAGGCGGGATAAAAGCCCGACCAGAAACATTGGCGACGTACGGAGTAGGATACTCCGTATTCCGTAATAGATGGTCGAAGGTAAAACAGGGGGCAGGAGTAGAGCGGTGCATACATTTGTTGGTTAATATACATGGAGTATGGAGTACAGAGCATCCTACTCCATACTGATAGGATCAGATGTAGCAAAGAGGTCTATTCCGTTTCAGGCATACGGAGTGCATTCGTGGGTAATAGAGCATGCGTAAACTAATACGGAGTACGGAGTATTATAAAGAGATATAAATATAGATGTTCAAGATGGTCGACGGAAAAAGAGCCTGCAGAAAGGGGTCGTTGTTGCTGAACGGAGTACTAGCAGATTACAGGGTAGGGATGACCTTATTCCGTACGCAGTACTCTGTACTCTGTACGGAGTACATACGGAGATGGCAAAAGTAATTATATGGGGGAGGGGGTGGTATTAAGATCTCGTGGTGTTGTGTGCCGATCCTCGTTTCAGCACAAAGTACTCCGTACTCCGTACTCTGTAATCCGTAATACGAATACGGAATACCGAGTACCGACAGGGGTACAACGCGTATTACGGAGTACTCGTATTACTTGTATCCAAAAGCAGGGCCTCTCTTATTTCTGGCACATTAACAAGAGTACGGAGTAGTAAAAGATGTTCTACCCTTTAAGATACGTATGGCGGGGAATTCGGGTTATCTACGGAGGAAGTATGAGGCACTCGTTTGAGTTGACCATAGGATCCTTTAACCTTCCTACAAATGTTACCAAGAATAAACCTGACTCTTTCTCTCATCTTTTGTTTTTGTCGTACGGAGTATATCTCAACATATCCTCACTGTCTAGTCCGCAGGGCAGGTCTCTCGGTTTCCCACTCCGTTGCTCATAGCAGCACCTGCAGGTTTAGTTCTAATGTGCTGACGGGATACCTGTGATCTTATTAGTATGTGTTCAAAAGCCAGGAAAGTAAGAGTGCGCAGGTCACGCTGAGCAACATACCGCAGTTCAAAGGCCTCCAGCACAGATGGGTGCAGTACACCAAGCTCGCCTATCCGCTGGGTTTTGCCGTCGAGCCGCACGAAAATGGCAGCTGCACGACCCGGGAAGAAGGTTGGCTCGTCGATCTCGCGGATGAAGTAGCCATCTGCGTAAGCACCCTTATCATTCAGGTTCTCTTCGTGTGTGATAAATGCGCAGCGCAACATCAGCATGACTCGGTCCAACAGGCCATGCACCATCTCAAAGCCAGCCGACTTAGACGAATAAGCTGCCGCCCAGTGTCGCTCGTTCCGTGCCTAGTATTATGTTAGCCCATCCTAACAAAGACGACGCTGTTGTTATTGTTGCTGTACGCACCTTGCGCTCGCTTGTCTCGTCCTTGAAAGTCACGTCAGACGTCTCGTTGATCATGATTGGAAGCGGAACGCTCTTGTTCTCGCGGATTGTCTTGAGCAGCCCCGGTATCAAGGATGTCCGCACAACCTGGTATTCGGCCGTCTTTGGATTTGCCAGCTTCACGGCCGTTTTACCATCGTCCTTGCGGTTCAACCAGGCAAAATTTTCGTCATGCGAGCACAGGATCAACGGCATAACTTCAATCCACCCTGCCATGGCCGCCTCTGATCGAACAATGTCTGCCAGCTTGTTGATTGGCAACGGGCGACCAATAGTTGCCGCTTTGTTTGGCGATGAACGCGGCAAATTGTTGAAGCCGTATGCAACTGCCACATCTTCGACCTGAAACAAACATGTTAGAAAAATAATAATAGCCTGGCTGGGTTCAAATGGGCCATGGTCACAAACAATATCACAGGGGTGCAAGACGTCTGCTCGTGTAGGCGGAACAGATACGTGAAGCACTTTTCGGTCTTCAGATGGCTGAGAAGTAAAAGTCACCTTCTCCAGCAGCTTCCCCAGAGCCTCGGGGGTTTCATTAAGGCCACAGACTTGGTTGATATAATCAACCTCCACATCTACCACTCGTGTAGTTAGGCTCGGCGTTATGCGACTCGCCTTGTTGTGCTCCGAGACGATTCGAACTGGCTCAACAGTGTATGGCTTGGCGCAGTACCGAGAAAACATGGTAACCATCATGTTGCAAACTGTTTATCTCACCGTCAATAACACTAGGATATGGTGGGATCAGCTGAGAACTTACCAATGTCCAGCTTTGTCAGGTCGGTTGCCGTAATCTCGATGAAAACGTTTTTCGTGTTTAGGGAAATCTTGGAATGCTCGCTATTGATAATAGGCGGCAGAGAGCAGACAACGCGGTTGGCATCATAGATCACGGGGTATACGTCCTTGTCCCGAATGATGTGAAGATAACGGCCCAGATGCCGATCCGTCTCATAAAATGCCATCAATTTATCGCCAGAGAACTTTTGTGTCTGGTTCAAGGGAACAAAGTTAATTTCCTCAGGCGGCTGGGCCTCGTAAGTGAAGGGGCCTTGGATGGTATCGAGGTCGTGTGTACCAATCGAGACCCTGCAATCCAATGTATAAATTAGCACGAATGCAAACCTGACATATGCTGTCCAAGGTGCACAGAAACCCACAATGTTCTCTGCCGGGCCAAGTTCTGATGCAACTTGTCTTGGAGGCTGATGAAGGAGTCGTAGGTGGCCTGGTCAAAGGTGATATCTCGTAGAATGGCTCCGGCAACATATGGACGCACACGTCCCGTGTCCTTGCTGACGTTGATGGTGCACATCCTCTCTGGTGGAATATCGACCAGTTGGAACTTGGGCATCGCAATCTTGCCACGGAATACATTGAGATTCATGGCAATTCCCTCGAAGCACAGCATATCGTAGCCTGTACAGTCAGAAGTGGTGTACACAGAGAAAAAAGTCAAGACTTACGGTTGGCACCGATTTCGATTTTGAGCTCAGGCGCCTCGTCCTTGGGCCGGGCCGGGTCGTCCTCCGTGTCCTCGTCTACCTCCACGCCGAACTCAAAGGCAAGGTCCTGGAAGCCATCAGAGGTGAAACTGTAGACAAGAGTGCGTTGTTAGCCCAAGCTCGTTTCTCGTCGTCGATCTCGTTATCGACAAGGATGTGTTCAACTCACGTTTCGCCTAGCTCCTTGAAAAGCCTGTATTTATCCACGGAAATGGTAGGCATCTTCGGCTTTCTTTCTGGATCCGCAATATCGGACCAGAAAATTGGACAATGGGGGGTTGTGTGAGAGAGGCAGTGATTGTGGTGCAATACGCTGCCCAGTTGTGATATTTTTGAGTCACAGGCAAAATTTCCCTACAACAATGCTCATAACCCCCGCGACAGAGTTTAGGTGGGGTTGGCCGCCTGGGCCGTTCGAGGTTTTGGCAATTGATCTATGGCACTGTGTGGGTACGTAAAATTCTTTGAACCTCTCAGAATTGTCACGTGTATCTATATTAACGATACTCAAACTCTTCATATATTGGCATATGACGGCGTGATATGGGTTTTGGGCGTTTTGGACGATATTGTTAAAAGCAATCGGATTTAGAACTGACTGAAGGAATTGCACACCTATATTAGAAATGTGCAACAGCAAGGTTGTCGTCTGGCATTGCTTATAGCGAAGCTTGATCCGTAGATACTGTCTAGAGAGGAGGCGGGATGACCAAATATTCTGACGATCGCCATGGACTTCACCTGTGCATTCAAACTGCATTCACGCTAACATGACCAGAAACGATTATTTGAACGCTTGCTTTCTTCACTTGTTTGCTCTGAGACTAGGCTGCCGATCGATTATCCTCCTTCTTCACGAACACCGTGTATGCTCCATTCCGATGATCTTGTACATATATGCATGATTCTGGGGGGCAGGGAAAACAACGAGAAAACGCAACAAAACACAACAAAAACGATGTCCACTTCACTCTCCCAAAACTCCTGGTAAGACACGATGTTGAGACAGTAGGGAAATTGAACGAAACACTTGCACTTCAAGATCAGGAGGCAAGATCGTAAATATGATTTTGTACGCTGAGCGACGAAACCGACGAAATCAAACAGTTAAAGGGGATAGGGAGAAAAGGCCAATGAACAAGGCAGGGCAATACAGTGGGGGATTATGTGTTGGGTGCCAATTTGATGGGAGAGGAAAAAAATGAATATGGTAAGGCACAATAAAAGTATCGCATCCTGGAGAACATGAGCAGTCATAAAACATGGTTCTACTTTTTGTTCGCCAGCTTGTTTTCCTCAAGAGCCTTGGCAAGCGCCTGAGCCGCATCTTTTGTTTTGACTTGCAACATCCACGTCTCAAGCCCGTTTCCGGATTCGTTGGCGGTTGTCAGCTTGACATACTTGGCGTTGGGCTCTGGCTTGTACTGGAAATCTGGCAGTAGAACTCGGTTGAGGGCCACGTTACCGCGCGGCTCGCCTCGCAACAGAAGACGAACGGCTCCCGTTGTTTTGTGTTTAAGAAGGCGCAGAGGACCAACGCCCTCCGTTTTCCATGGACTCTTCTTGTCTGTTCCGGTTGATGTTCCACTTTCCGCTTCGTCCTTGGTGGTCACCAATTTCAGGGCTTTCGCACGGACTTCATAGACGACGGCCTCGTCCTCCTCGCCCGGCCCGCCTTCGGTTAAATTGATTTGTTCCTGTGGGGCCTCATCTCCGTCAGCCTGGTGTCCATTATGGTCCGAATTGTCTTGGGTGGCACCAGGCTCGGGAGTACCAGTGGCAGGTGTACTAGCCAGGCTAGAGGCGCCACCGAGAAGGGTGAAAGGGGTATCTGAAAGGGGGGGGGTGTGCGGTGAGCAAAAGCAAGGCGCTATAAATAAGCATAAATATGCGACTGAAACTTACTAGTACCTGTAGATGTTCCACCTACGGGGGGGGCGAGGTTGAAGATGGGACCCCCAGTGACAGGCTGCTGTTGCCCAAATAAAGGCGTACTGCCTGGCTGTGTTGTTGTACCCGCACCGAAAGTGAACGACGCTGCCGCACCAGATGGCTGGCTCGGAGGTTGGGTTCCAGCACCGAAAGAAAACGAAGCACTTCCTGCGGCCGGTGCTGCTGCTGAAGACGTGCCTGCGCCGAAATGGAATGGTGTCGAAAAAGAATTGTCAGATTGGTTGCTTCCAAAGCTCAAAGTTGGAGCAGGCTGTGTCCCAGCACCTGAGTCGCCAGAAGTAAACGGATTGCGAAAGGACTGGCCGGTACCCCCTCCTACGTTGAATGTAAAGGAAGAGGGCGCGGATGCGTTATCAGCACTGCCAAACTGAGGCTTGGTTGTTTGACTTGCAGTGCTCCCCTGCTGCTGAGTCGCCGGTGCTCCAAATGTGAAAGATGAAGATGCCGACTGGACCGGGCCACTAGTGTTATTGTTGTTATTGTCGGCAGCAGTGGTGGTGTTACTGCCGAAACTGAAAATAGGGGTCGCCGCAATCCCAGTCGCCGGTGTCATAGAATTCCCAAACAAAGCATTTGCCCCTGCCTTTGGAGGTTCAGCCACACTACTGTTTGTGTTGGCCCCAAAATGAAATTTGGCAGGCTCCTCGGCAAGTTTGTCTTGCTCAGTCGCCCCGTTTGCCTTTGCGGACGGTTGCAAATGTGGCGAGAGAGTCGAACCGTTCCCAAATAATGGCTTCTTTACCTGTGGCTCATTGTGGATAGAAGATGCGTTCTTTAGGGCACTGCCAAAGAGGGACGGGGGCGTTGACGTGGCTGCTGTTGACAAGTTGTTGTTGTTGTTGTTGTTGTTGTCTGCCGAACGCTTTAGTCCCTGTGGCTGCACATCCGACTTAAGAGTGCTGCCAAAAAGGGTCTGCGACTGTAGAGCAGAGCCTGCTGTCGCGTTTGCGCCGGCTGTTGCACTGCTGAACAAAGGCAGTGCTGTCGTACTGGCTGGCTGCTGCCCTTGTGGTTTTCCAAAGAGCAGCGGGCTTGATCCAAACAGAGACGGTGCTGCGGATGTGCTCGGCCCTGTTCCCTTGTTCGAGAATCCAAATAGCACTGGCGCTGCAGGCTGCAGGTTGTCAGAGACGTTGGTACTCTTCGGGTCCTCTTTTGCCGAAGTTGCCTCTTTCTGAGACGCGAACGCGCCATTCATTGTAGACCCAAAAAGGGTAGCAGGGGCAGGCTCCTTGGTTACAGCTGTAGCAAAGAGGCTGGGCGTAGCGCTGGCCATGTTGGCGGTGCTGCTGCTTGCTGTCGCCGTACCAAAGAGAGGCTTTGCCTGCACAATGGCGTTGCTCCCGGTGGTATCGCTCCCAGTGGCAGTGTTCCCAGAAGTACTGCTACCAGCGAATTTGATAGGCGTATCTGGGTTCCATGTCTTATTCACACCAAACAAAGTGGGTTCCTTAGCCGGAGCCGAATCCACAGATGCAGGCTTGCTACCAAAGACAGGACCGGCCAAAGATGTGCTTACTCCATCGGCACCAAACATGCGGATCGGTTGTCCATCGCTTGTTTTGTTAACACGGTCAAAAAGACTGCGTCCTGGGGCGGGCTCGGATGCTTCAGACGATGCGCTAGAGCCAACCAATGTGCCTGCAACTCCAGCCACAGGACCCAACGGCTTGGTAGCGAAAAGAGATGATGTCGCCTTTGGTTGCATTTCATTGGTAGCAGATTTGTTGCCGCCGCTGCTTTCAGGAGCCTCAGGTTCATCTTGCCCTTCTTGTTCCTCTTGCCCATCGGACTCTTCCGTATCTTCTGCGTCGGCTTCAGCATTGCCATTTCCACTGCCTTTTGCGGAGCTCGCGTCTGATAGATATCCGAAAATGTTGGTATTTCCCTGTTCCGAGCTTGCCTTCAGTCCATTAGACAAGATGGAACGGGCCAGGCTACTAGATGATGGCTTTGCTAGTTGCCCGGTGGACACAGGCTTGAAAAGAGCTGGTTTCGATATGGAAATCTCTTCGGCAGATGATTTGGATGCTTGCGTGGATGCGTTTTCGGGAGCAGGAGAGTTTGTCACCTTTTCGAATAATGCTCTAGTTGCTGAAGGGGTGGCTGATGAAGATGTTCCTGATGTTGATTTTTGCAACTTGGATCGCTGGAACTGTTCCGAATCGCCAGCGCCTGTTGGCCTTCGCTTCGACTTGTTGAGAGCCGGAGTGCGGGTCTCTGTCAAAGGCTCTCTCTCAATAGGACGCTCGGCGGACTTTGAACTCTCGAAAGGACGGGGCCGCTTGTTAGAAGTTGGAGTGGATGTGGCAGCAGCAGACGGGCCGATATTGTCCTGTGCTTTGCGCTTCTCGGTGCGGAGAATGCCTTCGGTTCCGTTGAATTTCGACATCTTCGGTCCTGCCACTGTCGTTTTCGACTGTGCAGTGCCATTGTCCGTCGTGTTGTCCACCATTTCTTGATCCTCATCCAAATCAGGAATGTTGTTGTCCGCTTTCCACTTCTGGAAGACATCCTTGGACACCTTGACTGTCTTGAATTCATAAAGGCCATACCGCAGCATTATGAGACTGCGGTTTTTCTCATATTCTTTGGCAAAGTTCAAGATGTTCAGTCTCCAATCCTTCTTCAGGAATACTTCATCCGCAGCATATTTGAGGCGGCGCAAGTCTAGGATGCAAAAGAATTGGTTGCGCTGCTCTTCATTGAAATCGGGAGGGCAAAGATGGGCCAAGTATTCGTTTGCATAAACCGAACGCCCACTTGTCTGAAAATGTTTCGGTACCATGTTGGAGACAGCCTCGCCACTAAGCTTAGGGTCCGGGTCGGGAATCTTCATTGGAAAGAGATCGCTTGATGAAGCCTTGGATATGTCACGACTACCTAGCTCTAGACCTGGGCCGCGGAATGACCGAGCTGGAGTAGTAGCTGAGGCGTTGCTTTTTACAGCATTTGGCTGGACGCGAGGCGTGAACGTGAAGGCAGGCGTGTCGCGTGAAACGGAATCGCGAAACATATTTTTGGGAGTGGCCGCCGAAGAGAAATTAGTTCGCCTCGGCGTCGTAGAGGTGTGGCTGGGGTTATTGTGATGGAAGCTTCTGCTGCTGATGGTTCGAGATGGGAACGTCTGTCCCGATGATGATGATGAAGCCACCCCCAATTTGCTCGATGGGCCCTGGGCGCGTTCATGAATCTTCCGTTGAGCCAGCAATGTGGGTGACGCGCGTTTAGGGGAGCTGTCGGGAGATTCGACGGGTGGCGCAGAAAAGGTGCCGGAGTAGCGCGATGGTGTGGAAGTATCTGCTCTGGCAGAGCGAAGACGGGCAGAGAAGATGTCGCCATTTGTGGTCGATGCATCGATTTTCTTGCTCGATAGCGCATCAGAAGACGTTTCTGTCGCAGAATTCAGAGTCCCACTGACGAGGCCAGTGAGGCTGCTCAGCCATGACTTTTGTCGTTTCTGAGGCGTCTCCATATTGATTGGAAGCGAGCGCTATTGCAACTATTGATGAGAACAGGGAGAAATGGCAGCGCGTGACGATAAGTAACGTCAAACTTTTAGATGGGATGCATGGACACCACAGCTCGACTGGTCGCGTCGAAATGAACGCCGTCTTGGCGTCGAAATGGGGAATAAAGCAGAATCTGAAATGGAGATGGATGCAAGAGAGAAAAATCACGAATAAGGGTGCGCAGAGAGAATGACGCGTCGATGATATTTAGATAGTTGTCGTTGACGGATGTCGCGACAAGGCGGGCGGGAAAAAAAAAATAAATGAGATGCGCTAGGGCGCCAAAGCAGGGGGGGAGGAAATAAGGAAAACAGACCTACTGTTCTTTCCCAGTGGAAAAAAAAAAAAAAAAAAAAAAAAAAAAAAAGAACGCGCCGCGCAGATTGATCAGCCAATGAAAATACGAATGCGGTGGGTGAGAAGATGGCAAAAGGAGAAGGGGGAAAAAAAACTAGCATGCCAAGGAGGTTTGAAAGAAGCCCCACCTTGCTCAGGTAGCTCCGTGTGAGTCACACATTTCTCCTGAATATGTACACTGTGCAGTGAACAGTGGTGGGGTACAAACAGACAGCATCGCTAGATGTGCTGATCGGGAACTTAAGGGCAATAGCAACAAAACCTCGGTTATTGTCTGCTCTTGCCGGACGAAAACGCATTCTTATCCACCACCCAAGAGTACGGGTATTCTAAAAAGTATCTTGTTTTCGGCTATATTCTAGCTGCAAACGTGAAATCCCGGAGGGTGCTTGTTTCAAAGCTACCGATCAACAACTAGCATACAAAATGCCCATTTACAGCGTACCAGCAGTGTAGAAATCGTCGAGAGCCACAGCGACTCTAGCCGACATAGTCTTCTCGCCCTCACGAACCCAGATACGCGGGTCGTACTTCTTCTTGTTGGGCTTGTCAGCGCCCTCGGGGTTGCCGACCTGTGTCTTCAGGTATTCAATATTCTTCATGATGAAGTCGCGGTGGCCCGAAAGATAAGCCCACTGCAAGTCGGTGTCGAGGTTGACCTTGACGACGCCGTGGGAGATGGCAGTTCTGAACTCCTCCTTAGACGAACCAGAACCGCCGTGGAAGACGAAGAAGACGGGCTTGCCACTCTTGTCCTGCAGCTTCTCACTGACATAGGCCTGGTGCTTGCCGAGCAGCTCGGGGTGCAAACGCACATTGCCCGGGTGATAGACACCGTGAACATTGCCAAAGGCGGCGGCAATGCTAAAGTAAGGTGCAATGGCACTCAAGGTCTTGTGGATTTCCCAGATATCTTCAGGCTGGGTGTAAAGAGAGGAGTTGTCGACATTCTCGTTGTTGACACCGTCCTCCTCACCACCCGTGAGGCCAACCTCCATCTCTAGCCACTGCTTCCAGGGAGCAACACGCTTGAAGTATTTGGCGGTAGTCGCAATGTTGTCCTGCAGCGTCTCCTCCGACAGGTCAACCATGTGGCTGCTGAACAGAGGGTGACCGTGCTCCTTGAAAAATGCTTCATCGGCGTCAAGCATGCCGTCGAGCCACGGAAGAAGCTTTTTTGCGCTGAATCTGTTAGCCATGTGTGTAGGTGTTGCGGAACGAAAAGAAGGGCACTATTTCGTAGCTTACCAGTGGTCGGTATGGAGAACCACAGGCACTCCGTAAAGAGGAGCAAGAGAGCGGATGTAATGAGCAGCAGCAATAGCGCCACCAACGGAAGCTTCTTGCTTCTCCTTGCTGTTGGTGATGCCCTTGCCAGCAAAATAGGCTGCACCGCCGTTGGACATCTGGAGGATGATGGGCGACTTGGCATCACGCGCAGCTTCCAGAACTGCAACCGCAGTCGACGACGTCGTCAGGTTGACAGCGGGAATGGCAAACCCATGTACTTGGGCATACTTGAATAGCCTAAGCACATCGTCACCGTAGATGACTCCTGCGGGGAGCTTCAGTTCGTCAATGATGCCCATTGTAAAGAAGTGGTAGAGAAGTGATGATGAGGGGTTTGTCGAGAAGCAAAGAATTGTAGCTCAACGAAAATCAGGCGGAGGGGTAATAGCTCTATTTGTAGTGGTTGCGTCAGGTGACTGTGTCACCGCTTCTGGCCTGTTTGTACTCCCACTCGTATCATGCAATATGCCGCACTGTATGAATACAAGTATCCGTGGGGCAGCTATTCGCACCGACTACGAGAAGCAAGAATATTGCTCTCTATATCTTACGAGTCGGTTACAGGAGCATTCGGATTCGATGCTAAGCTGCTGCAGCAGTAAGGTGGGGCATCATGTCGCGAGATACGAAGCTAACGTGTCATACCTGCAAATAATGGCCCCAGTTTGCCTGGCCACATATCATGCCGTGGCGATCACAACAAGAGTTCCAGAAAGACGGTAGGAAAGCCCGGATGATGATGTAATCCAAAATACAGAGGATCATGGAACGTAAACAATGATTTTGGAATAATATACCGATTTTCTCTCGACAACGCACAAGTGCCTTAGGTTAACGTCACAAAGTATCTCGATCCTCCAGTCCTCGATCCACTCTCCTCTTCTTGTTTATGGCCCCAACGCCCCATTCAAAGCTTCGCCCGCGTTCGGCCCTGTGCCTTGTTAAGGATGGGCTCTAGCTTGGCTGCCTTCATGACATTTCCTTTGATCTTGAGCTTGCCAGACATAAACAGCGACTGGGCCTTGGCCTTACCCACGACCAGCTTGCCAAAGTCTTCGTCCGACAGCCGCAGCTCAACTACAGATAGTTAGTAGTCCGCTAAGGACGAAACAGAATGGTGATGCAAAGGGACAACAGCATACCATCAGATTTATCCAGACCCTGGGCAACTTTGCCCTCCTTGGCCAAGTCGATGAACCAGCTTTCAGTTTCACCAGCCTTGTTCTTGAGTGTGATACCGAACACAGCCTTTCCTTGCTTGATAGCGTACTTCTTGAATTCATCGTTGGAGAGGGCGTCATTGATTGCGTCAAATGCCGTAGAGGCTGGGAACTTCTCTGTGAAACATATCAATCAGTCAGGGGATACAGAGATGACTTGATCACGAAAAGGAAACCCAGGGGATTGGCTATTATTTCACGGGGCTAACATACCGTTTTGGAGAGCCATTGCGTTTGATTCTACCCGTAAACAATGCTTAGTAGATGAAAAAAAGAGCAGCAAAACACCAAATAAGTTTCTGAAGGTAAGCGGATTAAGAAAATGTTGTGCTGAAGTGAAGGATCAAGGCGTAAAGGAGCGGGGGAGATGAGAAATGCGGCGTCCTTTTTGTTTTGTACTCGCAATCGGCAGCGACGATCCAGGCACGCCAACATGTGAACCTCGGCGTTGACGGATCTACGCATCACGTGATCACAAATATTTCACGTGGCTGCATTTTGATGAAAGCGGTGAAGATACTGCATACTCCGTATTACCCGTTGTTTGCCTTCCCCAACTGTCGCTACGACCTACCGCCAACAAGACAACATTGGAGCTTGCAGCCATGCCGTACATCACAAGTATACACGAGTCATTGCCGTGTAAGTCCATTCTACCTGCACGATTGAGTGTTTCTAAAGGGCATGTTTGAAATTAATTCGTGTCTCTTGCATTAGACATTGATCCAGAACCGACTCCAGAACAGCGAACCGCAGCCGAAACTCTTGTCGCCCAGGAACGCGCTCTCATTCCGGATGACCCGCACCATGCACTCTTGCGGCCGCTATACGAGCTGAAGCTCACGGAGGCTATGCAAGCCGAAGTCGAGCGTGTGACAGCAAACCAAAACTTAGACACAAAAAACCAAAAGCCTCTCGCTGCCATTGACCTGTCGCGGTATGAAGCTGGAGAAGAGCTTCTGATCAATGCTTCCAAACCAGATCTCCAAACGGCTCTTGCCAAGGCTTACACGAGCCAGTCATACCTACGTGGTCGTCGAGCACATCTTGCGTTACTCGATAGCTACGGCAAAAATGCCTGGCTGATCAGCAATTGGCAGGTGGAAGCAGAACTACGCGCAGCCGAAGAAGATCTAGCTCAGACACGCCGAGAAATTGATCTCACTACATTACGCCGTCAGCGTGCACAAAATGAAGCCGCTGCAGAACTCCAGAGCCTCGACAAGACCTGGCGGACAGGAGTTGGACGCGTTTTGGAAACGGAAGCTGCTACTGAAGAATTGCGTCAGCAATGTTTAGATGCACGAAGAAGGCGGGCAGAGGAAGATAAGTAAACACTTGAGCAATGTTACGAAAAATATTGCGAAAAACAATAGAATAATGGATTTGCCAATAAGATATCTAAGAATGACGTATGGCGTTCGGCGATAGATGTGGATGACACGTAAGATATACTGAGTACTTCATATGGATAAATAGTATAGGCAATTAGGATAATGCAATATTCTGATTGAGCTTTATGTAAATCACGGACTAACGAGCCTGGGCTACGGCAAGCCAAGGCCGTTGCTACTTTACGCACAAATAAAAGCGAATGATAAATAAACAAGCAAGCAAGCAAACAAACATACAAACAAACAAACAAAAAACCAAGACAAATACTGATAGGAAAAAAAAACCGGAACGCCTCTTTCACCTCTTCGCCCAACTCGCATTGGTTTTTCCCTTGTTTAGGATGTTTTTTGAGCAATCATCCTTACCTAGCTCTAACGCGGATGGCAAGTACCGTGTCATTCAACGCAATGCTTCTCCCCAGGCCCTTTTTCCAAACCACCTGGGATAATCTCTTTTCATGACTCTTGTTGCAGCGGGTCCAAATCCTCCACTCCTGTTTTCACTCCCACATATCTCGTCCTTCGCATGATACCTTCGACAGGACCAAGCAGTCTCTGAAATGCAGATTTTCCAAGCGTGGCAACCTTAAGCTCAGATTTTGCAACAACCGTAGCAGCGCGAGGCGCGTCATTGAGTAGTGCGAGCTCACCAAAGAAGTCGCCTTTCTGGTAGTGCTTGACAGGACTGTCGCTTCCAGTTTTGAAAACGTCAGCCTCACCACTCTCCACCAGATAGAAAGAATGCCCTGGGTCGCCTTCTTGAATAATGGTAGCACCAGGTAGGAATTTTTGCGCCTCCAATGCATCTGCAATTTTAGATCGCTCGTATGGTGTAAGAGTTGCCAAAAGGGGCACTTCCTCGAGAAAGCTTTCGTACATGCGGCGGCGTGCAAATGTAGACTCCATCAAGATACGACGGAACGTGAGGCGATCTAATGCCCACAGCGTGCAGGAACTTTCAGCCGAGATAACCGTAGCAGCGCGTGGAGCATTATACATCAAGGCCAACTCGCCAAAAGAACCTCCTGCCTCGATGGTGCTCACTTTCTGGCCTAGCCCGTTAGGACCTGCCTGGAGAGAGCCACTGCCGTTGACATAGACATCAAAGCTTCCTTTTTCGACAACATAAAAGTAGTCACCCGAGTCCCCCTGGATGATGACCTGGCCATGTTAGTGTCGGAAATAGACTAGTATGGTAGAGGCAGGTACCGAAACTCCTAGGGATTCTTACTTTGATGCCCTTTGTTGGAATTGGTTTTTCAATTAGGGCTCCGAGAATTTGCGAGGACTGCTCGTCATCCAAATGACTGAAAAGAAAATTGCTTTGGATAGCCCGCTTTAGTCGGTCAAGTTGTTCGGTAGTCTTGTGATGCACCGGAGGACTCCAATTATCATATGAGTCGGCCACCGGCTTGAGTGATTCGGCAGAAACGGATGTGCGCCGACCGAAATTGTACTGAGCAGGGTATTCCCCGGACGGTGGCGAGCGTCCGAATAAGGGGGACTGGTTTTCGGAAGAGGGATCTTGTGGGTAGAACGCAGCTCCAAATCCAGAGCTTGATCCAAGAGCAAAATTTGGTGTTTGCGATGTCTCATCTTCTTCGATCACCTGTCGCATAACACCGGACGAATTGGAATCAGGAGAACCGAATGGATTGGAGTTTGCCCCAAAGGGACTCGTGAATCCACCAGCAGACATGGCTGTCTTGTATGATAGATGCCCAAGTTTTGGATGGTCTCGATCGGCCAATGAAATATGCGGAACAGCGGTGATAAGCCGAATGCGAGATATTTACAATTCGGTCAATTTGAGGTCGAAGTAGTGGTAATAGACTGTTAAGTTGGCGGTGGCGCTTGTCTTGGCCAGGGCTCCCTATTTTGCAGCTATTTGGTTAGTTAACTTGGATGGAAAGAAGGACATGATAGAAATAACGCAATGCAGCGAATACAACCGAGCCCCGGAGATGTTGACAGAAATAGTTCAAAAAACAACAGACGGCATGTTGCAACAAGATGCCGTCACAACCAAAGACAAGGAGTAGTGCCAATTAATTAAAACCGGCCTAGGGTTGAGAAGTGCTGGGGAAACAGTCCACGGAATGTGCTTAAGCAAGAGCTGGTTCATCATCGGGTGACCGGCGGCTGCTTTTCAGCTGGTAATGATATACGGTGAAGGGGATGAAGAGACGATACAGACTGATCGAGAACAGGATGAAGCAAGGAAATGGAAACAACCATCGTCTGTAGGTAGGAACAATGCAACGTTTGGAAAGGGCGAACATACCGAATAATTCTGTCTGGTTGTCGGTCACGCGGGTATTCAATTTGGAGAAATTGAGGATGGGAACAGAAGAAGTATGATCAAAGATGAGAGAATTCCGAAAGTGCAGTTCAAGAAAGATGGGCCAAGAGGAGGACGGGCGGGCAGAAGCTCTGGGTAAGCGAAACCCAGAAAACTAAGGTGGGGGAGAGAGGGATGGACGCCTGCGAGAGCCTTTGTTACCTTTCAAATAAGGCCTGTAATTGCCCACCCCTAAGCCGCCAAGTCACAACTGCCCCTCACCTAGGGGCGTTGGAATGATTCTAGAAGGGTGCACAGACCACATTGCGCCACGTCCTCGCGCGGTTCAGCAGGCTTCTGGAGCTTCGGTGCAGCGTCCTGTCTGAAGACAAATAGGGGTCTACAGGGGGACATTATTAGTCTAATTACCGCCTTACCCATCAACGGCATGACCGTTGAGGAGGCTCCTGTTAAAGCTGCAGCCTTTTTGTAAGATACGACGCGAACGCGTGTACAGAGAACAACGCTGCGTTTTTCGTTTATGCATGTTTTATGAAGAGGCGTAGTTTACCATAGTAAGATACACTACGAGTACTCGTAAGATACGAGTACGTACTCCGTACTCCGTACTGTTATTAGCGAGTTCTCATTCTTCCAAGCCTCGCCCTCAAGCCCCACCCACCACTCTCGTCATACAGGTGAGGTAAGCATAGATCACATGCAATTTCACGTGACTAACGCGTAAGACCGAAGCGTAAGATACGAGATGGTGGCTGTGTCGCGGACATTGCATAGTCCGCGAATGCGCCACACAACCTGACACTTCTCGCTATACAACTGTTGCAGTCTGTCGCCAAGCCAGTACTCCTGGAAGGACTTTCTTTTTGGGGGAGGATGCGCATTTACCGACATCACATCACGGATAACCAAAGGCCCAAGGCAAACAACACACAGACATTCTCACGAAGCGGGACTCAGTTCCCTTTTCTTTCAACACGATGGCGCGCGGCGATGATAACGCGGCCAATTTAGAGCCTCAACATGCAGATTCTATCGCATCCAACGAGTCTGACTCCAAGCTCCCTGAGAAGAAGAAGAGCAAGAGACCGGCTAGTAAGTGAAGCATGTGAATAATCTAGGATCCGAGGACCCGGGAATCCGAAAATCCGAGAATCCGAACGATGAAGGCGGTCGCTAACCATTTCTTCTCTTTTCCTGTGAAGACACGGCCTTTCGGCAACAACGACTCAAAGCATGGCAGTGAGTAACTTAGACACATAAGACTGGACTGCGCTGACAGAACTGCGAACCAACAGACCCATCCTCACACCTAAGACGGTATTGCCCCTGTTCTTTGCGATTGGAATAATATTCGCGCCGATCGGTGGACTGCTCCTGTATGCAAGCTCGCAAGTGCAAATGATCAGTCTCGACTACACTGCCTGCTACACAGATGCACCGACAGATGACTTTGCGACCATGCCATCCAGCAACGTCAATATGCAATTCAAGTCGTCGAGCAACACGTCCAAGGCCTCGGCCGTATGGCAACGCAAGTCTGTCACAGTCACACATGACGGCGTCGATGTGCCCGGAGACCCCCAACAGTGCATACTGCAGTTCGAAATCCCCGAGGACATGGGCCCACCGGTTCTATTCTACTACCAGCTCACCAACTTTTATCAGAATCACCGGCGTTATGTCAAGAGCTTCTACGACAAGCAGCTCAAGGGCGAGGTCTTTGACAGCAGCACTGTGGAGGATTCGGACTGTGATCCGCTGCGGCTCACTGACTCTGGAATCCCGTATTACCCTTGCGGCCTCATTGCGAACTCGGTTTTCAACGATACATTTAGCAATCCCGTCTTGCTCAACGTGCAGGATAGTAGCGGCGACAACGAGACCTACGTTATGACGGACAAAGGTATTGCCTGGAGCTCGGACAAGTCACTCTATGGCAACTTCCCCTCGTCCATGAATTATAGCGATGTCGCTCCTCCTCCGAACTGGTTGCATCGCTACCCCAAGGGGTACACTGTTGACAACCCGCCACGCGACTTGTCCAACGACGAGCCGTTCATGGTATGGATGCGCACGGCTGGTCTGCCAACGTTTAGCAAGCTGGCCCTGCGCAATGACACAGACGCCATGCACAGTGGTACCTACCAGGTTGAAATTTTGAACTGTAGGTTGTCTAGCTTAGGATGGCAGTATGCGCAGGTACTGACAAAGCATAGTATATCCCGTTGACCAATTTGGTGGTACCAAGTCTATTATCCTCTCCACACGGACCGTCATCGGTGGACGGAACCCGTTCCTAGGAATTGCTTATGTTGTCGTTGGCGGCATCTGCATTCTTCTTGGCGTTCTATTCACTGTTTCTCATGTCGTCAAGCCCAGGTGAGTTCGCCTTGTCCACACGCCCAAAATGCTTTTTTTTTTTGACATTTTTTTTTTTAGAAAACTCGGCGATCACACATATTTGTCTTGGAACAACGCTCCAGCTCCGTCGAGACAGCCTGGATTCGCGGCTGCTGGCGGTGGTGCTGCCTTGGCAACAGGCCGTGACCTCGGCAGCAGCGCTTAGCTGCTTACATGAAATGGATATCACAAGACACACCGGCCCACGGAAATGGCAATCTATTTGTGTATTCGTTAACTATGCGTTTTTTCTGTTTTATTTTGAATTGCTTATACATCATGAACTTTACATGATCGAATGTTCTTTTCTCTGGCGACTACCTGTCCTCAGAAAAGAACGTGACTTAAAAATGAAGGGAAGCAAAGTGTA
Organism: Dryadomyces quercus-mongolicae; assembly: GCA_002215975.1. NCBI lineage: Eukaryota > Fungi > Ascomycota > Sordariomycetes > Ophiostomatales > Ophiostomataceae > Dryadomyces > Dryadomyces quercus-mongolicae. Next base: position 92,894 of record NIPS01000009.1, read on the forward strand.
GTCGCTTTTATTACTGCTCCGATGTGTTTGTCTCTTTTTATGCCCCGCCCTGATTTATTTTGCTCTGTCTCTGATTCTCATCATTGTGCATTCCGTATGTATCCTATAGAAAACGAAACCGGATTTCTTATTCTAGGCAATGAGATTAATTAATGTACTCGACTACGGAACCATCTGACCCTTTCCTCGACACACTACATCAACCATTGCCCTCAACTCTGCATCTCTTGTCCAACTTGAACGCAACGAGACCGCGATAAACAGAAAATGAAAGCCTTCTTAACCCACGCATTGCCGCACAGGCATTCCATCTAGAAGACAGGGTTACAGAAACAGACATTCTCCATAACCCAAAATAGTTTTCACCGTTTCCTTACCGTCGCCGCTGCTTCTTATTTCCACGCTCGTCGTCTTGATGCCCAATTTCGCGGTCTCGTTTCGCAGCCTTCCTTTCCAACTCATCCCAATCCTCGCCTTCCTCTTCCTCGCTGACCTCTTCATCACTTGCCTCAGCAGATGCGTTCGAATCATAGTCAGAGTCCTCTTCGCTTGACTCAGATGGCTCTTCCAATTCGCTATCATCAATCTCGAAGGCGCTTTCTTCGTCCTCGTCTGATCCCCCCTCTTCGTCATCTGAGTCGATCTGCAAAACAGCCCATCCGCCATCGGCAAAGAATTGATGCGTATCAGCAGTCACCGTCTTCATAATTGTCTGCCAGTTGAGGTTCAGCGGACCCTCCGAGAAAGCGATATCTGAAGAATCCAGGAATTCTTTCACATCTTCTAATGACTCGACCGGAATCGTATTGACGTGGAATGGCGGGCGGGTGAAGTCCTTGAAGACAAAAACCAAGTCGAAATTTTTCAGCCCAAACTGAACACGCTCCAAGTGGGCAATTTCAATGTCTTCCAGAGTGATGACCATGAAGGGTGGTTCCGTCAGCTGTATGAGACAATCCGTGGTGGGCTGGATGTATACATTGCTGCGGAACGGAACGCCGTTAAAGCCGATCTCCCGGATGGGCATGTCCACTTCGATTCCCTCACTTCGACCTGCTTCTGCAATCTTTTCGGCAAAGGCCTTAAAAAGTCTGTCAAGCTCCGTGCGTCGGCGACGCTCCTCCTGCTCAGCCTCAAACTCGTCTTCATCACCGTAGCGGTATTTGCGTTTCCGGTTCCCAGTTTCGTCAAACTGGATATCCGTGGCCTCCCGGTAGAACTGCACATCCTTGGTCTTCTTCTTGTTCCCAATTATGATAGGGTCCTTGAGATGTATGTGCACGATGACAATAAGTTCATGCTGACACGGCTGAAAGAAGAGATGTCGAACGTTGGAAAATAGAATGTCAACCCTTTGGTGCGTGCTGAGAGGTGACTGATAGCGAATACCATTTTGGTGAATCTCAACTTTGCCTGGAACACGTTTTCCCTCCATGGCTGGACGGATAAAGACATTGTCCAGAACAGCCGGTCGTCGATCTGAGTCCTGTTAGTTGTGCCGTTCTTTCTTGCAAAAAGGGTGTAGGGGGGGGGGGGGGAACCGACTCCTAATCTCTATCAGCTTGTCCTGCTCGACGACGTCTTCCATGTCCTTCTTTTCTTGCTCCTTTTTGGTAGCATCGCGTTTCATGCTCGCAATTTGGTTGGCAATGTCGTCGTACCGGCTGCCATCCATGGAGCGGAACGTCAGACTACGGACAAAATGCGCAGATGCGTCCTCGAATGGCTGGTCATCTTTGCGACCAACACCTTGTCCGGGCGAGAGAAAATTGATCCGTAGAAAAGCCCATTCGCCTTCATCGCTTTTGCTGGCATTCTTTATGGTGTTGATGTGAAAGGGAACCGGTCGGCCCATGATGGGAAGCACCACAGTCGCATTTTTCTGGTCAACAACAATACCCAGATCGCGCACCTTGGATGGGAATTGATTATCCCGTTTGTAGGATTCGAAGCGTTTGAACTTCTTCACCTCTTTGCCGTTCTGGTCGCCAGTAGCTTCGGCGAAACGAGCCATGCCTTCCCGTTGTTTCTTGGCTGCAAGTTGCTTCTGATGCTCGCGACGGCGCTTTTCCACATCTTCGTCCACCTGTGTTGTCCGTTCAGATCGCAAGCGTGTGCTCGTGATGTTTTTGGTGGCCACAGCCCCGACCCTCTTATCCTTCTTTTCTTTCTTAGGGGTGGGCTGTTGTTCTTCTTCGTCTTTAAAGAAGAATGAGCTCGCATCTGCATCACTCGGCGCATCTCCTGTGAAGACGACTGGTTCGGCTGCAGTTACCCGAATGGTGTCCATAATAACCAGAGAGTAAAGCTTGTTGCTCTTATCTTTGGCTTGTGAGTTCTCAATGTCGCTGAAGCCTGTAGTAATGCAAAGCGTCATTCCATCCTTGAGACTGCGTGAGTTCTTCGAATTCAAAACCAGAGTGGAGTCCTTGTTTTCAAGTCCGATCCCATAGCCGATATTCTTCACAAAGTGCTTCTCCAATTCAGGCTTTTTGCTCTTGACATAGCCGAGTGCTTTGACATATACATCCTTGCACGCGACACCATCGCGAATCTCTTTCAGCACCAAGTTGTGGACAGTTGAAAGAAGTCGATAATTGCTTTCCTGAGACTTGTTCGGATCGACGAGAAAGGTTCGAGCGACGGAGGAGCAGTATGACTTGTAGCGCAAGCCTAGAGCAGCAATGATGATCCCCGGTTTGAGGTTTTCGTTGTTTACCTCCGTTTGCCACTTAAGATCAAACTTTCCACCACTCTGAACCAGTGGGCCAAGCACCCAATCGAGTTGATCGGGGTCGAATTCAGCCGGAAGTTTGGACTTATTTGGGAGCTCGACTGTCTTCCAGAACTTCCGGTCATCCAGCATTTTCTCCACTTGATCGGCCAGGGCACTGTGCCGGACTTTCTTGTCCTGATCCAGAATGTCGGACATCTCATCAAGAAAATAGGGATGCATGAGAGCGACACATGCCCTAGAAGACGTGCGCATGGCGCGCAATTCTGTTTCATCTTTGACAGCAAAGGCTGCTGTAGAGAGAGCTTGGTTAATGTCGACGGTCTCCGTGTCTTTGGCATGTTCAGCGAAGTAGCTCTTCCATTCGTCAACGAATGGGCCGCGAGACACGTCCTTTGTCAGGACACCAACTTTCTTCTAAAGAGCAAGGTTAGCGACCACAATTTATCGAATACTACAGGGCCAGAAGAACGTACCCCAGCACTCGTGATGGTCTCGACAATTTTAGCAAACGTCTTTTCGTTCTCGGCTGCATCTTTGCCGCGAACTAGAACTTCCACCGGAAAACGGCCACCCTTGATTTGGTCAAGGTATTTTGCTTTGACGGATTAGTATGTCATTTGCACCACCCCCCCGCCATTCGACCGTAGGACACTTCCGTACCTTTTTTTTGCGTTGTCAAGATGTAGAGCGTTTCGGTCGTGAGGAGCATCAATGTCGTAGGAAATTCGTAGCCAAGCAACCAGAACTATATAACGGTGAGTAAATTAGCATGTAATAGATTAAGTATAGGGTATAGGATACAAGACTCACATGCATGGCATTGTTCTTGTGAAATTCTGGGTTCTCATCAACCTTGCCCATCATAATTATGATAGACCCGGCACCGCCAAAGACTCCATCGTCTCCAGATCGCTTTGCGTCTGCTTTCCAGGTGTTTGTGAAATCGGAAATCCGTTCCTGAAAGAGCTTGGCCTCGATCTTGATGTCGGCCATGGCGAGCTACGCCAGGAACTGCGAATTGGTTACAAAGAGTGTCCTGTTTTGGTATTGTAGTAGAGAACGCCAGAAGTTTGTTGCAGTCAAAGGGTGGTAAAGTAAACGATGGCGATGGGAAACGGCCGATTGTAAGGGTGAAAAGAAAAGGGCGCCCTCCGTTTTTACAGCCTTTTCAGGACTTCATTTACGGGTCTTTTTTCGCGTCACATCACGCGTCAGTCAGGCATCAGCTAGTGCGGAGCACTAAAAATTTAATGCCTGAGGCATAATTATTACTAATACATCTTTACCTGCATATGCCGCATTAAAGATAATAACGGTCTTCTGTTTTGCATTTCTGCCGCACAAACCATATCGATGGTTTTTTATAACGGTCTTGAATATTATAGGTTTTTGGCAAGGGACTGAGTTCGGTGAGTGGCCACTCACCATCTGGTACAACACAATACTGAATGAAGTATCAGAAACCGAGAATGGTACGTTAAGAATGCGAGCTGGTGGGTTCATTTACCAGCACCCATAAAAAGTAGGTAGCACTTCCATTCTTAGCTCCAAGATTGGTATTTCTAAGCAGCCTCCTTAAAAAAATTAAGAAAATTGAAAACCCCGAGATACCACACCCGCTCTGTTCTTTTCCTCCACCGATCCTCGGCGCAACACAACGGCCAAAGGTAGCCAGTTCAACCCCCAAGATTGAGGGCAGTTTTCTTCTGGTCGCAAAATCCCTCTTTGTCGCCGATTCTGTCGGTCCACGCCTTTGATTGTTTTACCCCTCAGCCTATTTCAATATCTTAAGAACATTGGCCAACCACAAATACCAGGTGTTATTGCGTGCCTGAATGACGACATTGCTTCACTGGCTAGGGATTGACAACAGTACCCAAGTCTGCAAATTATTTCTAGACCTTGCCTTGTTACTCCTTTTGTATGGTTGGGCGTTCTGATCGCCAACTTTCGACTCAGTTTTCTTACTAGGAGCTTATCTTGCCCGCCTTCCGACTCTACCCGTTATTGTCGAATGCGAAGCAAGGTTAAGGGTTGTTTCAAACAGTCTGCTCTAGCGAGTCTGTGATAAAGAGAACCGTCACGCCATGGGCCTGTTGTATGTTGAGCTTGAAAGTCGCATGTGCTCTACTGGGGAGGAGGGAAATTGAAGCATACTGATTGCATCTCGCAGACAACTTGGAACGGCCCTCGACTGGCCTGATGCCAAGGGCCATGCCGACCAGGTTCGAAAATGGGGAATTCTGGTAAGTTCAAGCTTTCACTAGCCGTCTTTAAATTACATTAACAAGTGCAGCAACTACTGGAAATATGGAACAAGGCAAAAGCGAAGGAGAGAGATGCTCTTCTATGGGGTGACGAGGTAAGTATATTCTCAGTATGGTACTGCTAGCACGGTCTTGATTCTTATGCCTGGCAGGTGGAATACCTTGTCGTTAAATATGCCAAAGAGAACCCGCATGTTCTTGTATCCTTGCGACAAGCGGATATTCTTGAGGCGCTGGCAAATGATGCCGCTCTGGCTACCAAATTCGGTTGCATCCCGGATCATACAGAAACACATGGCCCTAAGTTGACGTAGGCCCCCCTGCCTGTCTGCATGGCGCTCTTCATGCCAGATACATATTTCGATGTGACATTCTAACAAAATTAAAGCAAGGACCCACCGCCTGTTTTCCACCCAGAGTTCGGGCGCTATATGTTGGAGTCAACCCCAGGAAAGCCCTGGGGGATCGAACTGAAAGAACTCCTTGATGTAGAGCCGAACATGAAACTCAGGTACGATATTAGCCCGCTGTATTTCTCTCATCCTAAAGGAAGCAGTACTAAGCAAGTTTTGATGTATTTACAGAAGAATTATCGCCAAAGATCACATGAATTCTGACGAGTATCCAATAACCTTAACGACATTTCCACGATTGGGTTCTCCGGGTGTTTTTTCGGACCCTTATTATCCGGTTTCCGGGCCAAAGTTGCGGTCCCAGTTTGTTCCTGATGAGATCGCCAATCCGCATATTCGTTTCCCGACCCTGGCGGCCAATATCCGGACACGCCGTGGACGAAAAGTGCAAGTAAACGTTCCCGTTTTTCGTGATGTCAACACGCAGTGGCCATGGAAAGACCCAACTGTGAACCATGATCTCCACAAATGGCCCGAAGACGACGATGTGCGTAATGGAGCTGCCCCGGACAATTTTATCCATATGGATGCCATGGCGTTTGGCATGGGTAGCTGCTGCTTGCAGATCACCTTCCAAGCCAAGAATATCACTGAAGGACGCCGCCTATATGACCAGTTAAGCCCACTGGGCCCGATACTTCTCGCTTTAACGGCAGCTACTCCAATCTACAAAGGCTTCCTTGCCGACACAGACGTACGCTGGAACCAAATCAGTCGATCTGTCGATGACCGCACACCAGAGGAACTGGGAGAGAAGGTGAGTGCTGTCCATCCCCTCCCTTCTTAGTAAAGATTTTAACACTAAATCATGGTCTCTAGCCGCTGAAAGACTGTCGTTGGCGGATTCCAAAGTCTCGGTACGCTTGCAACTCAACGTATATCTCGACAGATCCCGGTCTACGACCCGAGTATCTTGACCCAGACCTTGTGATCGACGAAGACATCAAAGCCCAGCTCGTACAGGGCGGTATGGATGACCTCTTGGCAACGCATTTTGCCCACCTTTTTATCCGTGACCCCATTGTTATCTTCTCCGAAGACTTGGACAAGCTCGACTTGGAAGAAACCAACCATTTTGAAAACATCCAATCAACCAACTGGCAGCACATTCGCTTCAAACCGCCACCGCCCGACAACAACATTGGGTGGAGGGTTGAGTTCCGTCCGATGGAGGTGCAGATTACTGACTTTGAGAACGCTGCATTCTCTGTCTTCATTGTCTTGATCACGCGCGCGATTCTCTCCTTTGGGCTTAACTTTTACATCCCCATCGCACGTGTGACCGAAAACATGGAGACTGCTCACATCCGCGATGCCGTATTGCACGAGTCGTTTTATTTCCGTAAAAATGTTTTCAATCAGCAGCAACAACGCCACAGCCGCCATAGTCGCCACAGATCTTCTCAGACCAATGAAGGCGGGAATAGCAGTGCTGCTACCTCAGGTGCCACAACCCCCAACGAAACCAGTCGACCACAGACGCCTACAACGAGCTTTGGTCCCGTCGAAAGTGAATACCGCCCTATGACCATCAATGAAATCATTAACGGCACTGGATATCCGCAGCATGGCATTGGTAGCAACGGAAATGACACTGTGCCAGATCCAAATGCAACAGGGCAACACGAACCGCTATTCCCTGGCCTGATTCCACTCGTTGAGAGTTATCTTGATTCGGTTAATGTCGATGTCCAGACACGCTGCCATCTGTCCACGTATCTTGACCTTATCCGAAAGCGGGCATCGGGGGAGCTGTGGACGGCATCTCGGTGGATACGCGAATTTGTCAAGCATCACCCAGACTATAAACAGGACAGCGTTGTGCCAGAATCCATCTCTAAGGAAATTGTTGGCGCGGTTGTGGGCATGGGTGAGAGCGAGCAAAAGGGCAGTGGCTGGAAAGATCTGAATGTTCTTCATATTGAAAAACTACTGGGATCTTTTCGGGGATGTACCGGCCCATGATGATTATTCTTCTCTTTGAACATGTTCACTCTTTTTTTTGTCACCGCATGCCCATAGTGGTCGAATGCACTTTCTACAAGTTCATGAAATGTTCTGGTTATCTTTTTCTTGCTTCTGCTATACTTTGTCTGGCCATTTGATGATTTTGCCCTGCAAACATCCAGCGTACATTGGACAACTGTATATCGCACAATAAGGAATGCGATGTAGTAATACACACATGTTGCTATTACAACCAGTCACAACAATTGCAAATACATAATCAAATGCGGATTAGTGAATGATGTGTTGTTAATATGGCATCTGACTTGGCATTCGCAAATCTGATCATTCATGGTTACAGAACAGTCTTAAAACACTTCAGACGCTACGTGTGTATATCTACGATAATAGTCATATTTGCGTTATGTCTTATGCTTGTGAGGTTCATTACTCTGTAAAGGTTCTTCGGCCATGTAACATTGACAGAAATGTTCTTTACAAATTAAGAGTTGCTCATAGAAAGAGAAACGAAACGGAGTGATTTTTACATGCGTAGCTAACAGACATTTTCGTTAACAGGCCTCATAGCCATAATTACTTTCTTACTCACAGAGTATTATTAACTTAACTTATCATCTGACTAAAAGAAGATATAATGGTGGGCTCATACTCATACATCGTTGTATACTCCGTATATGTATTGTAAGGATAGACCTAGACGTGCTCACAGCAACGACTCCTTAAGAAACTCATTATTGTTAACAAGTTGTATATATATTTTCAATGCCCTCCCTCCCCACACGCCATTTCCCCAGCTTATTTACATGCAGAAGCAGTCTCTATTCATCTGACTTGCAAAAGGCTATTCTGGTGACATGGAGTATTGACCGTATTTTTCTTTTCTTTTGCAGCATTCCTCCGGAACTGGAAGAATATATACGAAATACAGAGTACTGCCTCTTAAGCTTCACTCCTTTTTTTTTTTTGCCAATTGCATTTTATATTTATTAGAATATATCAAGGGCTAAACCGGCATAAAAGAATAATAGTTATGGGCTTCCAGTCGGAAATACAGAGTGCACGCATATTCATTTATATCTGCCGCCTGACGCCAGCAATTTAAACATCACCAATTTCACTCATCCATTCTTTACAGTACTCCACACGGAATAAAGCGGTGCCAATCATTTTTGCTTTCAGAGTTTACGGAGCTCGTATAAGATTATGTAATCGAGAGTCAACTGCCGCGATACCAACGGAAACCGTATAAAAGTAGCAGTGATCATTTGACGTGCTTACTATTACGCACTCATGCATTATTCATTCACTGCTTAATCAGATGAACCATGAGAAACGATAAGCCAGTACATTTAAAGAATTTTAGATGTTGTCCGTAGAAAAGTATTATTGCCAGAATGCCAACTACTCTTCAACGGCTAGAAATAAACGCGCTGTATCTTCTCAAAGAAAAAAAAAATACTATCCTGTGTATTAGGAGATAATAATCATGAGCGTCGTGATTGCTATAACGTAGAGATATTTACGGAATATCTAGAAAACCTACTACTGACGGATACAAATCCAGGAAAGGGGACTGGCTAGCTATTGACTATCCCAAAGCCACCTAAGTACCACTTGTCGTCCTGCTCGCATTTTGGAAGTGCTCTGCATTAATACTCTTCATGCAAGAACCGACTTAGCCCTGGCCAAGGAGTGAGATGAGCAGATTTCCGTGCCGACTAGGGCGATGATCATAGATCCGGCACAAGGTCCTGCAGAATCTCATACAGGCCGGATTCGTCTACGATGTACGGAATATTATGGAGCGGGCCCCATTTCTCTGCGCACAACAACGCAATAAAACCCATTATCCAACTTCTTTGTGGTCGCCTCATATTGTGCCACATGGCCGCCTATTAGGCCAAGTCTACTTCATACTTACTGCCCCACTCATCATGTTCCATCACACATGCTTACAGAGTACGGAGTACTTGTACTCGGATTCTTTCCACACCGTCTGCTGCACATAAAATGATGTGTTTCAACGGGGAATTTCTCAGGTTTAGAGTTCGAAATGGATAAAAATGGCTGGGGAGTCGATGTCAAAGGCTGGCTGACCGTTGGAAGCTTAGCATGCTCGTCAATACGGCGTACTCGTGGGCCTTTTGCTAGGAATTACAACCGCCCGATGTACGAGTACGGAGCACCAGTATCCGTACTTGCCTGGCTATGAAAGTACTCCTACTTCGACCAATAAAAGACGATCGACATTTCGGTGAAAGCGAAGACCTGCAGATATTGCAGAAGAGTGGAGTTGAACGGAACTGAGTTACGCCGTGAGAGATCTGTCATAATCTCATAATCTTCTCTCATTTTGATTTATAGTCTTAGGGCCCTTTTATGAGTACAGGTACGAGTATGAAGCTGAGGAGCCCTTCTCAGTAGAAATTCGTCTTAAAAAGCCCGATATTGTTTTGGCATTGCCACAGTACGGCTTATTTTCAACTTGCCCCACCGAGAAGCTATTTTAATATTGGTTGCTTTTAGTTTCTGTACGAGTGTAAGCATCGTAAGACCACACGCTGACATGTTGGTGTTGATTATCAAACTGCAAGGCTTTGAGAGAAGTTGTATCTACTTTGTACTCGCAAAGACGCATACTACACGGAGTACTCCGTACGGTATACTCCGCAGCTTAGTTTGTATTGCTCCGTTCTCCGTATTAGTATGTTTAGAATACCCGACTTGTCGTCTTGTATGGAGTACTTCATATGGAGTACTTGACTACGATATAATCTCGGATGAGGATTCGATCCTACGTGGTATAAGTTCTCGAGTTTGTGCGTGTACGTGTACCTGTATACTATGTACGGAGTACTCCGTACACCATTAAAGAAGTAGATGGCCTTCTCTAATAGCATGCTGTATGCGTAGTATTCCGTACGCTGCATTATATACAGTACTGCTCATATGTAGGATTTTTTAGGTGCTACTTGGAACCAACACATCTGTAATACTTATACAGCAAACTCTAGTTTGGGTACTTCTTTTACACTGTTACTAACAGCATTTCGAGTCTGTGAACAGCACGTGGTACCCTATACTTTTGCGAATATCTTACTTGTAGGGAAGGCTAGTTGTATTTGAGAGTATGTTGTAAAGTCGGAATTGGTGCCGGTTGGTGGCTAATAGGTGCTGTAACCAATTAGCAAACATGCGCTAGCGCAGACAACATGTATTAACCATTCGTAGAAAGGGCCCCATGCAAAACGGAAGTCTCCGCCTATCCCCAAAGTACTCAAAGTATTCCGTATCCGTACCCGTAATTTATTACTTCTTATAGTGGTACGAGTACGGAACATGAGTACGAGTACGAGTGCTACGGGGGACAGTCCTGAACCAATAACTGATGAGATTAAATCCAGATCAGCAGTGTTCCAAACTTTGGTTAGGAGCATGCGGCAAAGCAGGTTTGGCCATTTGTGGCATGATCGGGCCAGATAACTTTGTCCGTATGAGAACTGGCTTGGCTAAATGCTCTATCCTATACTTTGTACTCTGTATATCATTAATGAAAGGAAACGCTCTCCTGAAGAATACTATTTCAAACGACATGTGCCTGTATCACAGAATACGGAGTACGAGCAACCCGCAGTTCGAGAGCATCTGCGATCATCCTACGTCGTAAAGGGTAGCCCCACTAGTAAGAACTCGCACAGCAATTCCGGGGACGCGCGAGGCAGGGTAGGGGAGGCGTGGCCAGTACTCCGTATGGAGTACGGAGTACGAGTACGAGTACAGAGACGGAGTACGAGTACTCGATATGGAATACCCGTACATTCACTACAGTGCTCGTACATACAAACACTCGTACGGAGTATGGAGTACTTGGTACTCACTCGGTACTTGATATTTATAATGGAGCCTAGGGTACGGAGTATAATACACCATATACTCCGTACTCGCACTTGACGCATGCGCTCCATCCAAGATGTCTTGTGTTTTTTTTTTTTTTTTTTTTTTTTGGCAAGGTCGGCGACGTTGTGGAGACAGCGACTGACAAAGGAAGCACCGGTGAAGGGAGGGATGAAGGGGTTGGCTGTGGACCGTGTTTACGAAAGAGGATGGCAGGTACTCGTACTCGTACGAGCTACTCGTAGTAAAGCGACACTGTGCTTCGTGACCTTGGGTCGTATTGGCAGCCTGTATCGTAGAGGCGGCCACATCGATGCGACAGCGGGACAGAACGGGGCGTAATGTCGTATTGCTGCCGATACATGCCTACCGTTGCACTCATACTCGTATGTAATACAGTAGAGCTGAAGCTGGGCCCTTAGTCCAAGCCGAAGGGCCAATCTCACCGAGATCAGACGGGGAGCCAGGCGGGAACAAAAAGGGATTTTGGCGAAGGACTGAGTGGTTATCTTGGACAGGCAATGCAGTTGCCAAAGACTCTTTTAAATTGCACCGCTCCTTTATCCAGGGCCAAGGGTGCGGGATGACAGAGCCAAACTAAACCGTGGGGCTAGAAAATAAAGACGGATGATTATATAATCGAGTAACGGAGTAATGCCCTGTAGATTGATCTTCCCGTTCTCGTCTTCATTCCCGTACGCATGCATACTCGTATGGAATACTCCGTACGGAGTACGGAGTACACAAGAGTAGAAACCCCGGCAGGCACCGCCAACAATCTGCCCAAGTACGAGTACGAGTAGAGTATAAAATGGATAGGCTGTTGGTGGTTAGGCTTCCTTCCGATTCCCGCGTGTCTCACAGATTTTTCGACACGTCGCCAGCGCGCCCCTTTCCATACTGGGAAAATAAGGGGCGTGATGGAGGGAGGGGGAATATGACACATCACAAACGATGAGCAAAGGATTCGTCTGAGGAAAGAGTACAGAGTAATACAGTGTAATACTCGTGCGGAAGAAGATACGAGTATGAGTTTTCGTTGCTGCTCTTGACGGTCTGTTCAATGTAAGGAGCACTCCGTACGGAGTAACTCGTCTTAATACTCATTTCTTCCAGTAACCAGTCATTTCCTATGGTTGTCATTCATGTCTGCGACTGTTCTCATTGACGCATGATGGGGTAAGTAGATCGTATCTGTTGTCAGATGCCATGTACCTACTCGTATGCTCATACTCGTATTTGTACTCGTATTTGTTACTCCGTACTCCGTACGGAGTACAGCACAAGTATCTTATTCGTATACTTGTAGCCCGGGTACTTCATGGGAATTATTATTGTTATTAGCGGCACAAGTTTTTTTTTTCGAGGCGCACGATCACGCATCTAACCGCAGCCAATCTCACGCTGTTCCTTCCCCCCTTGAGAATCTTCGCCCCATTGAGCACTGTACAGGGTATATGTACATGTGCACACTCCGTACTTGTACGAAGTATACGAGTACAGAGTACAAGTATGGAGTACCTTGTACTCCATATCTTGCGCTGGATCTGCACAAAGCGGGTATAAGTACGGGCGAGAAGGAAAAACAAAGATACGAATAATACTTGAAGAGGACCGGGGGGAAAAGGGGGCGAGGGTGAGCTTACTCCGTATGTCGCATTCTACGAGTAATATGATCACTTCCTGATCTCACAGCCGAGCATGCTGCCGATCTACCCTGTCTTTGGAAATGCACTCGTACTCCTACAAATATCTTACCAAGCAGAGGAAGAGTGTTGACACGAGCACCCGTGTATCTTACTCATACTTATATCTACTCCGTACTCCGTATACAGTGGCACACCGAAATGAAAAGCTAATACTCATACTCGTACGGAGTATCTTACACGATACTCCGCACACTTCGTTACATCTTGTATTTTGATATGCTTGCTCGTTGTCTACACTCTTATGCTACTCCGTGGTATCAGGGTATTGCGAGTATGCGACGGCCACGAGCATACCCTGTAATAGCCTTTAATGCTACCAGGGTGGTATGCCAATAATACGGAGTACGCAGGATGGAATATTCTGAACGTGGTGTAAAACAAGGCATAGTAGCGAAGAACTTCTAAATTGAAAGTCGTCAGCGGCCAGTTTGTGCACACCAGCCAAAAGTGTATCTCACGATCTTGCTATTTTCGGCAGAGCCCGTCAGCAGGGGTGGGGGTCGACGCCTCACAGGGGCAATGACTGCCTCCCTAGTCGGGCTGATGGAGTTTGATTTCTGTTCTTGTACTCCGTACATGCCCAGCAGACCCTACTATGTACGGAGTAGTATCTGACTCAGTACTCGTATGGAGTACTCCATACGGAGTACTCCGTATCTTATTCGTATCTTACTCGTGCGCCGCCCGTCACATGGGCGGCACACGTTGCGTACCCCGTGCGACTTTGTATGAATACTTGGATGGCATTTGTCAACCACATCATGGTGCCGTGGTATCCAGTGCGCGATCTCGATTTCCACGAAGCCCGCCCGGCGATGATGCGGTAGTAAAACGATCTCTGGGAATTAGTGGGCACATCCATCTGACGGGAGGATAGCGCGAATCAAAGAAAAAGCACTGCGCAATCTCAAGTATAAGAGAAAATGAAAGGAACATTTTTTTTTAGTAAAATCAAGAACCAAAAAAGGCTGATACCATACTGTGTAGCGCAAAAAACCGAACGCAGAGATCACAAGCTTTACCCGGTGGTTTAAAGGCAGCTTTGGGCCGCTATGAACACGCCTCCTATTTCCCCACTCAGAGCACACGATCAGCCCATTGCTCGTTGTCGCCTCCTTCTTCTTTTGGAGAGTGACGGGAAATAGCTTTGAGACTGGCACAAACTATAATTTCCGCTACGCCTATTTTTTATTGGCCGGCTGGTTGACAGCTCTGCCCGATCCACTGAAGGGAAGGCGACCCTTCCTGTCGGAAGCAGATAGGGGACAGAACGCTAAAAAAAATCTCATCCGGTGCGGTGCGCCACTAAAAATCGAACGATCAGCGTCAACAAGAAGATGCTGGCGCTTCCTCCTTTTTTTTCTTCCCTTTCTCTCGCCCCCCTCCCCATAATAAACGGACCCAGTTATTACTCGAACTCGTCAGGGTACTCCGTATTTCGCCTCTTACCCTGTACGAGAACAGGGTATTATTACTTGCTCCATCACAGTCCGTACGAGTACGAGTACGGAGTCTCCGTACAGGCATCTTACCAATGGTTTTAGTGCCGATTGTTCGGCAGTGGGCTTGGTTTTGCGCCGTTGTCCGCTAAATCCCACTCCCAACGGTGATAAAACGGTTTTCCCTTTTCTTTGTCCCCCTTTTCGAACGTCTGTTGGCGCCAATTGAAATGGACAAATCGCCACACAGGCGAAGCCATTAGGCTACACGACGAGGCAGAATCCTTGCGATAGAGGTGCTCCTGCGTCTAACGCAGGTGTACTCGTATCGCACATGGTATCTTACGTGCAGAATACTTCTGAGATACTCGTACAATGTTAGTTGGCCATCTCTGTGGGGCCGTCAACAAACCAGATATTAATCCAGATGCGGCACTGAGTAAGATGCAATGGACGGACGCTGGTTAGGAGCAATGACGCCCTGTGGGATGGACGCACTAAAGCCTGCCGGGGACTAGCGGAAATTTCGTTTCAGGGAAGGAGTTAGTATCTTAAGATACGAAGGGATTCAGGACGGGAGGCGGAGTACGGTGTACTTGAAAGATACAAGCTGCGGGTACAGCGGATATTCGGCGAGGAGGCAAGGGTAGGCAGGCACGAGAACGATGCCACCCAGACTCGTACTCCATAGAACACGTAGCTGGTCGTGTCTCCACAGAGTGCTTCGCCGTGAATATCAGTGGGTGTACTCCGTACCTCGTACGTGCCTCTGGAAATACAAGATATGTATGCACAAGTATGCAGTACTCTGTGTTGTGTTTATGAGACAAGAGCACAACCAGTCTTCAGGAAGAACGGGACTATGATGTATCGTATCTTACAGTGTACTCCGTACTCCGTACTCGTGCTCGTACAAATTCGTGCTCCTACGGTGTTCCTACGGATTACGGAGTACGAGTACGGATTACAGATTACAAGTATGTGTGCTCCGTGCTCTGTACGATTAAGATACTGTTCCCCGAGATGACAAGATGATCGAAGATAGACTGTGGAGGCAGGTTGGCTGGATTTTATAAGATACGAGGGCGACACTCCATACATACTCGTACGAATATTAATAATAACGCACATCTGAAAATAAGCATGAAGACAGGTGGCCTGGGAGCGCCGTGTCCCGCTTTCCGGGCAGCACAATTCGCATTCTCGTCCGCACTCGGGTACGCTTTGTATCTGGTACGAGCAGATACATATTTTACTATCTGTGCCATATCGTGGCGTTCGTATCCTACTCTGTACATGTACTCAGTACAGGTATCTTACGGAGGATGCGGATGCTCGTGCGAGGTGGCCGTTCACGCTGGGTCCAGCCCAAGCCATCTCGATGCGGCCGTGTTTCCGGGCAGCCTGTCCGATGGATGCCTCGTGCCCGCCTGGATCTGCCTGTATCCTTCCTTTCTTGTGCTTGTACTCATACATGTACATCGTACCGTCGTACTCCGTAAGATACATCTCTTCACACCTGCTAGGACACCGGCAACGGTCGCTAGCATGATGCCACCCCTGCACGGATGCCTGCACGATATGTGGTGCCCTCCCCCCTTCAGACATGGAGCCACAGTACCCTTTACTTGCTGGTTACTTTCCATATTCTGTACAGAGTAAGATACGCCTCAACATGGCTCCCTGCTAAGCTTGCACAGATCAGGATATGGGTGGTACAGGGCGACGCTGGCACAGCCAGGGAAATTTACCCTGTACAAAAACGCGAACGAGCGGATTCGTTTTCTCTCTTTTTTTTCTACCCTGTACGGAGGAGGACGGAGTACAGAGTACTCAATCCAGGCCCGTGGAAGGCCTGTCGACCCACCAGCCTCCAGGAACTGTGCTATCTTCGCGTTCCGAGCGAGTATCTTACTATGTGCGTACGAGTACTCCATAGCCTGTGCCGCACTATCACATACTCCGTAATGAGTACTCCGTACGCCGTACTCGTTTACTCATACGTACTCGCAGCGCAGTAACATTTGCGACCAGTAGCAAGACGACCCAAACGCATGCGAACCGGCTCGCCTAGAGCCCTCTTCCTTGTAAGCTAACCGGAATCGACCATTCCTCGAGCTTTTGGCTCCTGCCCCGGTAAAGCCAGGACACTAGAGCACGCCAACTACGGAGTACAGCTTCAGCTATCGCGTACGCGTGCGATTCCCTATTCCGTAGGGGCGATTTGTCTATCTGCCAAAATCGTATGTTCGCCAAAGCTGACTCCCTGTAACCCTGTAACCTCCCCTCCCTCCCGCCCACCCCCCCTTTTCCATCCCCGGTCCCATCGATCTCATAACCCACTACCTGACCTTTGGACGGTGCCCTGGATGAGATTGTATCTTGAGTGGTAGCCACTCGGCTTCCATCGCCCGCCGTCACCGCATCGCTCCGCAATACCCCCTACAGAGTACGGAGTACTCCCAAGGTACTCTTATTAGCCCCGGTTGTTCCTTCCTGCTCGCACACATGCATAATATACACACCCCCCGTCTCTTCCCATCCCAAAATTTCTTCCCGCCCACTCAAGCCATGCTGTCTGCTCGTACATGTACTCCGTACCTCTACATGCATCCCATCCTCACTGCTCCCTGTTCAGCCCCGACGACGGTGCATCGTTTCTCTGGCTGCCTTTTCTCTGGCCTTGCGCACCCGTTGACTGCCATCTCCCGATGCATACATGACCAGCCCGCCGCCCGCACACCGCGACTTTTAATCCACTCTTTTCTTCTAGGTCAACCATCCTCCCGGACCGAAATTCTATTTCCTCTCTAGCAGAACAATTGCATTGGCACCACCGCTGTCAGCACAGGACGCGCTTCGATACTAGCAAACAACATTTGCTTGGCCGGAGAGGACATACACGCGAAGACGCCTGGAAATTGCATTCGCTCACGGAAATACATTCACACGCATACATCGCACATCGCACATCGCACATCACGCTCCACGTTTTACGCTTTACGCTTCACGCTTCACGCTTCACGCTCACTACCTACTGCCTTCAAATGTCTACGGGCTTTCCCTGCTTTGCTGAGTAAACTACGGAAGTAGCTGGCTAGGACCGCCCTGGACGCTGTTGCACCTCCTCCCGCTATGGAAGCGGGTGCTGGCGCCAGGCAAAGGTGCGTTCCTGTTTCTTAGCATCCTCTAAAACGTCGCCTAGTCATCGGCCTGGTCGCAAAATATCTTTCCTTTATCCCACCGTTCGTTCTTTCTTCTCTTTGTCTAACTGCAACCTGCGTCAGTTCTCGCACCGATCATTTCGACCCCAACAACAGGGCATCATATCCCAGAGACGCGGGCTCCAGCTCTGCCAGTTCTGTTAGCAACATGGCAACGGCCGCTCTCATCAGCCCTAACACGCCTTACTATCCGCACCACCCGACCTCGTTTCCAAGCACCGGCTATCACTCTGGCCCGCCACACCCTGCGCCCGGTATGATCTCTCCCGTAGAGCCTCGCCGGACCGCCGACGAGCCGGACCCGCCACATCGCCAGTCTCTCCCTTCAATACAAGAGGTCATCGGCAAAGGGCCCACTGGCCCGTATTCAGCCTCCGCGCCTCCGGCACCCTCGACGCAGGGTCTGCCTTCTCCCTTTGCATCTGCCCCATCACGGGCCTTCCCGACAGATGCCGTACCAGAAAGACAACCATCTCCTCGCAGTATTCGTCATTCCGCCTCGTCGTTGTCCCTCTATGGCGCAGCACGACCCGATGCATTCCCAACTTCCATGCGGACACAATTCGTTGGCCGCTCTCCGGCTGGTGGAGCACATCCGTCACCACCGCCCAGTCTGGAGACGCCGCCAGGACCGTCTCCCGGGGCTCAGCCGCATCATCACCAACTGCAGATTAGCCAGCTTCCCCATCCACTGCACCCCCAAAGCCACCCTTACCATCCCTACCCACCACAACGAGAACGGGAACCCAAAACAAAACACGACGAGAATCCTCCCCATCTCGGCGCATACTCCCACTCCCACGCCTCCAGCCAACAACATCCGTATAGTTCCCAGCCTCCACAGCAGCAGCAGCAGCAGCAGCAACAACAACAGCAACAGCAACAACAACAACTACCTCTTCCTTCGGCCCAAACTCCCCTCTCGGGCTCTTATCCTGCATCTCCACGACATGCCGCTCCATCTTCGCTTCCGTCACCTTTTGAATCACAGCAGTCTCATACTCTTCCAGAGAACTCTCCTGAATTTGGTCGTATCCGCCCAACCCGTTATGATCAAGCTGTAAACAAGCATTTCGAAGCATGGAGTTATTCCGAATACCTCTCTAGAGTAAGTTTCGGTGCTGTTTTTCTCTCATTTTTTCCTTTCCATTTTCGTTGCATGCCTTTAACGTACAATTCAGATTGGAGCCAATTCTAGGACAATTTACAATTTTGCCGACGCATTTGGTAGTATTGCCAGAGAAGAGCATAGCCCCCAGCCGATGCCTGGCCGGATGCCCAGCGACCGAGAAGTTTGTGAAATGATCAACAATGCCGAATGGCTTAAGACCATGCTTGAAAATCTTCGCGGTATAGTACAGCAGACTGTGGTCAACGACCGGGGCACGGCCCACAACGGCAGACAAAAGGCCCAGAGTTTTGAAGATCCGGATTCCCCGATGTATGGTGACGCTTCGACGAAACCATATGCGCTGAACGAAGTGAAGAAAAGGCGCGGTGTACGTGTGTGTCCTGTCTTGCCCCATGACTGTACCAAGTGCAACACATACTGATATCTGTCCGACAGCGGGCTGCCCCTCCAGGACGATGCCACAGCTGCAACCGCATTGACACCCCCGAATGGCGGCGAGGACCTGACGGTGCCCGGACGCTATGCAATGCTTGCGGTCTTCACTATGCCAAGCTAGAGCGGAAGAAGCAATTGGAAAGTCGGGCACTCCGGCCCAACGAGCGCCATTAATCGATGTGCTGGGAAGCATTTCAAACCAGGCAAAATTAAAAAAAAAATAAACAAATGACAAAAAAAAGAGTGAATCTTAGCCGGCATGTGTCAGAACGACCCATCCGGCAGCAATTGGTTGGTCCGCTAAAAGTCCATTGGGTCAATGTGATTTATGGATGGCCGGAGAGATGGCCGGAGACAAACTTGGGATCAGGGACTTGGAACTCGGATTTATTGGGACCGTATCTGTACCTTGGCTACGAGGAATCGACGCCTCACTGTCTTATCACATGGAGAACGACAGCGTGTATATACCCATCTTATACTGGTCAATTTCAATAGTCTCATGAGAGTGGTTTTGTGGTTTGGTTCTGTACGGTATCATTGATTTATAGCATAATTACTTGAAAATAACGGTGATGTATATCCTCTTTTGAAGACAGCATCCCATGTATGCTTGTGCATTTTCAGATAAAAGCGTCGTTCCTAGAATTGTGTGTACTGATCCATACTTAATATGCTCAAAGGAGCAGAGCACCAAAAAGAGTGAAGATAACTACAATAACCGACACGATGATAGGAGCTTTGTCGACAGAACTGACTAAACTGAGACCATCATTTTTGCTGCTGCTTGTGGCAGTAGAAGAGCCAGAACCTGGTGAGGCGTTGCCGGTGCTCGTACCATTGCCATTCTGAGAACCACCTTGGAGGCCGGGACCTGAACTAACGCCCAATGCCATATAGGCAATAGCACCATCTGGAATGGCAGGGAGGAGAGTACTGTCAACAAGCCAGCCAGAATTCTTGGTTGGGCAAGTCGCGCTGTTTGTAGTGGTTGTAAAACCTCTATTACCACCTGGAGCAGGGTTTTTTCTCAGAGCACTGGCAAACTTAGTGAATTCGGGAAGCTCACTGACGCTGGCACCTTGATTGAGGCAATGCCGAAATTGTTGGCTTCGTGAGCGTACTCATACAGGAGACCCCCAGAATATACTGGTGTCATTTCTGAATTCATCAAGGCAGATATCTCGCTAAAGTCGCGACCATTGGTGATGCAGCCGTATTCAGACAGAAATATGGCGATCCCATACCCAGTGAAGTTTTTGACCTTCTGATCCCAGCCGGAAATTTTGAAATCGGTGTTACACCATGAGTAATCGTTCTGAAGAATTATGAGTGGACAGCTTGTGTTAAAGAGCAATAAACATGTGCAGATAAAGGGATACCTACAAAGGCAAAGAAATCGCTGCGCTCATCATCCGTGCCACAATTCATGTATTCGGCCAGCTCCATGCGGTTCGACGAAATATCAGCAGCGGAGTATCCAACGGGAATATGGCGGTAGCCTCGATTGCGGATATACTGACGCATGTCGCGGGTGACGGCCTTGACGTAGGGAGCCGAGAGCGTTGATTCGGCAGTTGAATTGATGACCTCATTGCCAGAAAAGAAGGCAAGCGTATTGGTGTACTTTTCAAATGCATCGATGGTGGCAAAAACACTTTGAAGGTATTCGGTGTTGTAAGAAGGGCCTGGGTTGTCACGATTGATAGAATAGAGCGGGTTATTGGCATCCAAAATGACGTAGATGCCGGCAGCAGCGAGGGAACTCATGCAATCGTCGTGATTTTTAGAGTTGTCAGTGATGTATACACGGACAGTGTTGATGCCTAGCTTCTTGAATTCTGCGATGTCACGGTTGCAGATAGACGTGTCAGCCAGATGATCGACCATCTGAGACGAACCTCCGGGCTGATAGTCAATGCCACGAATATAGAAACGCTCTTTTCTGGCCCAGAAAGCTGAATAAAGGACAATTAGCAAAGAAATAAATGACAACGTAGGAAGGACTGCTTACCATTGCCTGAGACGGTGACAGCCGGCACAGGGTTTGCACGCTTAGGAAGCTCGGGAGCGGTCATTGATAGTGATTCTCGAGCGAGAGAAGCAACAGCCAGCATCATGGTAGCAATGAAGTGTACCATTGTATGATAGGGTGTTGAAAGGAAATGGAAAGCGAGAAAAATAGGACAGAAATGGCAGAAAGGGGGAGCAGATAAGACGTGCGGAGAAAAAAGACGATTTGTGGTTTTCGGGGAAGTGAGAAGTCAAAGGAGAAAACAATGAGAATGCAGAAAGTGACAAAAAGTGACGGATGTCCGTTAAAAGAGAATGTGAAATGAGGATGGAAGGAGGACCCCCCAAAAAAGGCAACTATCAAACACAAGGGAACACGAGAACACAGAAGCTTTCTCTTCCCTCTCTCTACACATCAGTGCACGACATAATACACGAGCTACATAAACAGGAAGTTGCGTTTCGCAGAGGAAAATGACACAGTGCTGAAGATCTCTGGGTACAGTCGTTGCCACACGACGTCTTTGTGTTTCCATGGCAGAAGCACAAGTCTACAGTACTCACTTCATTCTAGGTAATCTAGCTGAACTAGAGGTTTTCTGGAATCCATTACTGCTTTTGAAACGGTCGTTTAATTTCTATATCTAGAGGGAAGAAGTAAAACACACCGTCCATGATTCTGTAACCGTAACAGACGATAGACAATGTAAGTAAAATGCATATTTGCATTGAAGGATGACCGCACCTTCTTCATGGCAGTATGTACTTGCCTTCTGAGACCAATCCACCCTTGGCCATGCCGTGGCAAGCATGAACGAGAAGGAACGGCTAAGAAATCTCTTCCAGCCGATGTTAAAGCAGGCAAGAAGTACCCGTCGTCTCTCAACGTAAGGGCGATTCATACAGATTAGAGAATGCCGAGTGCTCCACCACCGGGCGATAGTGACCATATTACTCCATACTCTGTACTCTGTACATAATATACAATTTACTATACCGACAGGAGGCGCAGCAATAAGACTGAAAAGCAGAATTTGCCGGCAACA
Source organism: Dryadomyces quercus-mongolicae (assembly GCA_002215975.1). Lineage (NCBI taxonomy): Eukaryota > Fungi > Ascomycota > Sordariomycetes > Ophiostomatales > Ophiostomataceae > Dryadomyces > Dryadomyces quercus-mongolicae. The sequence continues at coordinate 115,171 of NIPS01000009.1, forward strand.
TGATCCTCATTCTAAACCAGTTGTACATAGCTGGCCGGCACGCTTTTAGTGACACCTCCCTTTTCTACTTCAGCCCAACCGTCGCCTGGGTCCTCTTTCACCAGCACAAATCGCTCACCTTCTTCCATGCTATGTTCCGAGTCACTCTGCGCAGCATATGCATACACTGCCTCCACGTACTTCAATTTTTTGGCGCCTCGTCGTGGCGCCACGGCTGGTCCTTTCTTCCTCATTGCTCCCGTTCCTCCGACAGTGCCAATAGATGACGTGCTGTGGTTCGAGTATGTAGATCCTGGACGTGTTGATGACTGTCCCGTGTTTTGTGGTACAATTGCCGTCGGCCCTGCTGATACTGTCTCGATGTAGGTGGCTGGCACCAGACCTTCTTTGTAACCTGCTCGAACCTTGACCCATCCGGAGCCGCCTGCGATCTGTTAGCAAATATTGGGCAGGTGGGTACCTGCAATGAGGATTCCCAAGACATACCGTCAGGCTCAATAATGATAACATCACGACCCTCGGGAACGGTTAGTTCTCCTTCACCGCTGGCCTCGAAAGAATATAGCATCCTGCCTTTCGATAGCTCTGTAGCTGCCCCCCCACTAGCCGTGCTCCCTGGTAGCTCGTTGATGTATGCTGCTGGTGGAGGAGCCATAATCCGGGTTTTGCGGATAGCGTTGCCTGATGAGGGCGTCCGCGGGTTTGTTGGCAGCTCCGCTGGCACCGGCACGGCTTCGTCTCCTGCTGGGGGTGACCGGGCGCCCGATATGGAGCGATGCGCATTTGTTGTATAGCCAGAACTTAGAGAATTCATTGTGTTGGACCGGCTGAGGTTCGGCAGATCAGATACGCTGTCCGACGCATTGCCAGTTGTTGGCTTAAGCAGGGCATTGGCCGCTTCCTGCCTCTCTTGCTTTAGTTTCTTCCGTTCCTCCTTGTTCTGCTCGCCAGGACATTCTGCCGGCACTTTCATCTCGCATTTGCTGTGGCATGTGTACCCGCAATCACGACAGTCAAAGCCTTTAGCAGACAGCCCCCATATACGCTCGCCGCAGAGATCGCAATTGGTCGGAATCTTGAACGTTTGCGATTTGAAGTTGTGATTGCGTGCGCCCAACGTGACATCACCCACTGCCGCCGTGATAGTGGATGTCTCGACTTCGGCCGTTATGCGCTTGCGTTCTACTTGATGTAGCTCCTCCTGTAGAGCAAACATCTGGCTGACAGTAGCCACTTCATCTTTCTTTTCGGTGCCCTCGCGCACCTTTTGTTTTATCCGCCTAATCGTTTCCACATCCCGCCTCTTCTTGTCCACCTCACGACGCAGATCGCTAAGCTGGCCTTTGGACTTGTTGAGCATGTTGCGCAAGAAAATCTTCGCATTCTCATCCACTACCATGGCGTCGTCATCGTGCCAGACGGGACTCGGTTCAAACCCCTTGTCTGTCGGTTCTATCCAATCTCCAGCATTGTGTCGCATGTACATCATCGAATCAAGCTGTGGCAGGTTGCGCGATATCTCCTGCGTCTGGTGATCAATTAAACCATTACTTTGTCGAAGCATGGTTGATTCAAGCTCTGATGCTAAGGTCCAGAGGCCATTGAGTCTTATTGTTCGGAACTCGGCCAAGTCCTGGAGAGAATCCAGAAGCTCTGGCACATATTCGTGGTAATACCGCTCCTTCTGCTTGTTTGTCACGTTGATGGCGATCAGGTACGTGTTCTTGATGTTGTTCATCTCGATCGTCTGTTGCTGATACGCGCTCTGGGCCTTGGCTTGACCAAACCCTGTCTCTGTTTTCTTGCGTTTGCTCTCCACCTCCTGACAGACAGCATCGTATTTTGCTTTCACCTTTCGTAAATCCGCGTAAGACATATCTCTTTCCTTCTCAATCTTTTCGGCGTAGTCGGAATGCTTCTTGCGCAATTCTTCAAATCTCGTGGCTATTGTCTGCAGTGGTTGTGCCACTTGATTTACGAAGTCGTTTCCGAGGCGGTCGTGTTCGTCAGCTCGAGACTCCAGAGTCGTGAGCTGTGTTGTCCAGGTTGTCAACGAGGCACTGACATGGAAGATACGAGCTGATTAGTATGTTGGAAACCTTTGACAACCATTTCTTTTTTGTCCCCGGGGGGGGGGGGGGGGAAAGTACTTCTTCGCCAAAGCTCGGAGCTTTGCGCTGTATTCTTTCTCGACAGCACTTCGTTCGCGGTAGAATTGTTGTATGTCGTCCAACCAGGCGATGCCGTTGGCGACCCAGACATTGGCTGGTTTAAAGCCATCCTGGCAAAGAGGCGGTTAGGTAAAACGAAGGACGAGCATACGTGATGGTGCTGCTTTCTATCCTACCTTCAATTCCGAGCCGAAAGTCGGAGGATGTTCCATGGCCGGGGATTCACAGAAGGGATATTGCTCTGTGCCCACGGGCAGTCAATATAAGTGAGCCTAATATGTGGTCGACATGCAAGGCAGACAGCAGAGGAGAAGACCAGAGCCAAAAGGGTTTCCGGGGAGAATATGGCAGAATGAATGCTGTTGTGGATGTGTCAAGTTGCGGGGGAAAGATGTCCCTTTTTAGAGCAATGCTAATAGCCCCTCTAATATTTCCCCTGCACACAGCCTCAGCCACGATGGATTAACCGGAAGAAATGGGGCTAATAAAGACTACTCGTGATGGAAACTGCAATAAGTACTCCGTACAAGGTAATGTAAGAAAAAAATTACTCCATACTACTGACATGGATTTCATAGAAATAATATTCCACGAGAAGAAATATGACCAGCCTACAGAGTACATCACACGGCATCCCTAGGCCTCTATCCTAATAACGAACGGAACATAAGTGGATTACTGCCTGTAGACACCGCCTAATACTCACGTGCCTGTATCAACCTAGCTTAGAAGCGAGAGCTCTAAAGACCCCGCCATCGTTTGTAGTCAGTTCTTGTGATTTTATTGTTTTCGGTTCTGTTGATCCGTCCGCCCAAGCCAAACAGAAACACAAACACGATTTGTTATTACTGAGGTTCTATCAAGCGAAACTGCGTCGGGTTGCTTTTGCATACGTATCGCTATCTTCTTAATCGTCATGGCAGACCTCGCAAGCCGGATCACTCGACCGGACGCGGCAGCTGCGCCAGCAGACGATGCTGCCACGAAGGACACACCTGCTCCAGATGGTGCGGGTTTACTGGAGTCAACATACGAGGTCGAGGTCAAATTGAGTGATTTGCAAGGCGATTCTGATAACCCACTGTCTTCTGTCTCCTCGTTTGAGGAGCTTGGCTTGTTAGTGATTGAGAATTCTCTACCCCCTTGGTTATTTTTTTTCCTAACATATTGTCATTTACAGAAAGCCGTCGATCATCGAAGGCCTAAGGGGCCTGAGCTTTATCAAGCCGTCCAAGATCCAGGAAAGAGCCCTGCCGCTAATGCTGTCCGATCCCCCTCGGAATATGATTGCACAGTCCCAGTCTGGTACGGGGAAGACGGCCGCTTTCGTTGTCACCGTGCTGTCTCGGGTTGACTTCGGTCAGCCGCAAACACCACAGGCTCTTGTTTTGGCACCTAGTCGCGAGCTTGCCCGCCAGATCGAGTCTGTCATCAACTCCATTGGCCAGTTCTGCGAAGGTCTCACCGTTGCCGCTGCAATTCCAGGTGTCATCGAGAGAGGAAGTGCTGTCCAGGCTAACGTTGTTGTCGGCACTCCTGGAACGGTGATGGATCTTATGCGACGTCGGCAGCTTGACGCTTCGCACCTAAAGGTGCTTGTTATTGACGAGGCGGACAACATGCTTGACCAACAGGGTCTTGGCGAGCAGTGCGTGAGAGTGAAGGAGTAAGGACGATAACTTACCCTGCATTCTCCTAATTTTTTGTACTAATTTTTTTCTCGTGCACAGAAAGCTTCCGCGAAACATTCAAGTACTTCTATTTTCGGCCACCTTCCCCGAGAAGGTGATGAGATATGCCGAGAAATTTGCGCCCAATGCCAACCAAATGAGACTGCGCCAGCAGGAATTGACCATCAAGGGAATTTCGCAAATGTACATGGATTGTCCCTCCGAAAGCGACAAGTATGAGATTCTGTGCAAGCTGTACGGGCTGATGACCATTGGGTCTTCGGTCATATTTGTCAAGGTCAGTGGCTGGTGGCTAAGCGGCTATTACCAACAATTTAACTGATTATTTTGAAGACTCGCAATAGTGCCACAGAGATCCAAAAGAGAATGGAGGCAGATGGACACCAAGTCGCGGCCCTTCATGGTGCATATGAAGGAGAGAGCCGTGACGCCCTCTTGAATGACTTTCGATCAGGAAAGTACAAAGTCCTCATCACTACAAATGTGCTGGCGCGTGGCATCGATGTTTCCAGTGTATCAATGGTCATCAACTACGACATACCGATGAAAGGTGCTGGGGATCGCGAACCGGATGCCGAGACTTATTTGCACCGTATTGGCCGGACTGGCCGGTTTGGCCGTGTTGGTGTCAGCATCAGTTTCGTGTATGACAAGAAGAGCTTCATGGCTCTCTCGGAAATCGCCAACCATTATGGCATCGACCTGATTCAGTTGAATCCCGACGATCCAGACACAACCGAGAAGAAGGTACGGGAGATCTTGCAGTCGGCTCGGGCGCAACCTAATTACGCACCGACGGCTGTGAAAAGCTCATGGTATGTGACTTTTGATAACCCCCGCCCCTACAATTTGTGTTCTAACGAATAAATAGATGATGAACAACCAAGAACAGCACCACGTGACGTTCGTTTTGTTGGAGCTGGCATATCTCAGTCTATTTTTGCTCATGTGTGTTAATCCGGTGGGCCGGGAGGGTATGGAGGGCTAGATGAAATAAGATACCGCGTTATGGGACTGCAGAGAAAGAGACCAACCTGATGTTCAGATGGTTAGGGACATGAAAACATGTGCCTCAGTTTGTATGGCTACAGTTGTGATATAAATGACTCTTCCACGCAAGCGCCAATGCAAGCAATAGTTCTATATTCTACATTGAGTTCCAGAGTACTGCAGCATAATATCGTTTACTTACGAGTGCTGTATTGGGCATATTCTGTGAATTCCTGCCGCTCACTCGCCTCATACCAGAACTTACGAAATTATTTGTAAGACATTATAGAATTTGTTAACCCGAAATGGCCAGCGACAAACCAGTTCACTGTTAAATCTATTGTTCCGAGATACAAAACTTTCTCCAACTATGGCCAATCACAACTGGAAGCTAAGAGCATAGCTAACTTCTCCAGATATGCCTGGTCGACCTCATCAAAGCCATTTAGAACGGCGCAGTCGATATCAATAATAGCCACGAGCTTTTTGTGAAACGCTCCATCTGTTCCATTTGACACGTCTGCCACCACTGGAACTACGATCTCACTGCGACTTTCGCTGTCACAGGCGATATGACCTGGAAAGGTATCCACATCATCAACTCTCACAGTCTTCTGCTGTTTCGCCGCCGTGCCACACACGCCACGGCCTATAGAAATAGTCTGGCATGCGACTTTCCCCTGGAATGGCCCCAAAATGAGCTGCTCATTTTCTGACGTGTCGACAGTGTAGAAGCCTTAACTCGAAAATCAGTTGAGTAATGTTAAATTTTGAGGAAGTAAAATGGAATTTTACCTGTCCAGTTCACTTGATTTGAAGGATAATCAAGGGCTTTGTAAGCGTGCCACAGTAGAGATGCTGTATTGGCGAGGTTGCTATTTCCGGAAATTTAGTACTCTGTATATTTACCACCCAAAGGGAGGGTGATCTCGATTTTTTTTTCGCTCGGGTGTTTAACTGATAAACGCGCTTCCTGCAAAAGCACTTACCACACCTATTGTTATCAACACTTAGCACCAAAAAGCCATGGGATGGATTGATTCTGCCATCATGATGTCTTACAAAATTTCTCTGGCCGTCAAAGAGACCATGCGCTTGGAGTAATACCTGCTCATAAGCATTTTCTTTGGTCAAGCCATCGGCAAAGTTCGATGCATCTGCGTGGACCTGTAATCTGTAAGCTGCAGTTCAACCATTGCCTTACTAGGACGGGACAGTTTGCCAAAGAGGAAGAGAATTAATATTTGTTAAATATTAACTAACCATTTTGGCTATTTGGCGAGTATATCGAGTATTTTGCTGTCCTTTAACAAAAACCCAAGAAATATTAACTTGTACGTAGTAAAAGTTGCATCGTATCTTATGAGCAAAAATTTAACTCGCCAGCTGACTCATAAGAAATATATGCTTAGTAATGGAGGAAGAGCGCGTTTTGTAGTGGTGCTAGTAATACTGTGTATCTTACGGAGTACGGATTACTTTGTATCATATTGCGTGCGCCCTATTGTTAAATTACAAGTTGTATGGAGTACTGTATTTTGTAAATACCCCGCTGCTTGAACCTTCTGTTATTCATACGGAATACCGGAGTACTCTGTATTTAGGTTGGCTATCTTCTTATTACCTCGTATCTCACTCCGTACATTTCATAAGCATACCCGCAATTTCTAAAGCATTAGACCAATAGTATCAATTAGGCAGCTGCCACAATAAAGAGATCCCCAAACAACAACAAAAAGCATTACGTTTGAACAGCTACTTTCTGTCAGATAAACTTCACCACCAAATCCGGAAACACCGGAAATCTACGATTTAAAAAATGGGCGAGCCAGACAGTCACTGGCTGACTGAGGCGGACCGCCTCGCTTCTCCTACAGTGATGAACACAAGAAATATTGAAACACATCGTCGCCGCCTTTGCTCTCTTTGCCAAAGGGGAGCACTATATACATCCATCGCTTTACTATTGTCTACTACCTTGTTGAAACTGTTCATTTCGTGGGAAAACATATCTACTTGGAAACCGTACCAAGGAAAATTGGCTTTATGCGGCATCAGCCTAGGCTGCGGCAAGACCGCTGGTAACGCTGGCTATCATCCATATGGAAGCGACAGGAACCCAGATATACATGCAAACGCATACTTAATTGGCGTGGGCAAAGCCGACATTACCGGCCCTGCGGTGGAAGTCAACCTCATGGGTTATGCTGACCCCAAGCAAGTGGGCACGGGACTGCGCCAGCGTATATTTTCACGATCTTTCATTGTGGGAAATCCCGAGTACCCATTTGAACGCTTTGTTTATCTTGTTCTCGACACTCAGTCAGGAGATACAGCGATACGGTATGGAATTTTGGAGAAACTGCGACAATTGGGTCCAGAGTATACTGTATATGGCCACCATAACGTTGCAGTGACTGGCACGCATTCACACTCTGGTCCTGGGGGCTGGTTGAACTATTTACTACCGCAGATCACTAGCAAAGGATTTGACCACCAGGGGTTTCATGCAATTGTGGAAGGAGCAGTCCTTTCTATCCAACGTGCTCATGAGAGCCTCCAACTTGGCTATCTTGATGTAGCCTCAACAAAGGTCAAAGGCGCCAATATCAACCGCAGCATGTACGCCTATCTTGCCAATCCCGCGTCAGAGAGGTCTCGTTATAATGAGAGCCGCTACGGTGGAGCCGAGGAAGACGATGGCTCTGTCGAAAAGGACCTGACATTAATCAAATTCCAGCGTGCCTCCGACTACAGAAATATTGGAGTTTTGACATGGTTTCCGACACACGGCACTTCCCTCATGGGTAATAATACTCTGATCAGCGGCGATAATAAAGGGGTGGCGGCGTATCTTTTTGAAAAGAGTGTCCGCGGCAGCGATACGGCGGTGCCAGATTTTGTCGCTGGCTTTTCTCAGGCAAATGTTGGAGATACAAGTCCGAATGTTCTTGGCGCCTGGTGTGAAGATGGATCTGGACTGCCGTGCAGCTTCGAAAACAGTACCTGCAGTGACGGGAAAGCCCAAAAATGTCATGCCAGAGGTCCGCTCTTTCGTGCCGACAACACAGGAACAGCATCATGCTTTGAAATTGGCCGGCGCCAGTTTGAACCGGCGCGTGCTTTGTACGACCGACTGCTGGACAAGCCACAGCCGATTCATGGAGCACCAGTCAAAGCATTCCATACTTTCCACAATATGTCTAACTTTGAATTCTTGCTGTCCAATGGAACTTTGGCGAGGACATGCCCTGCTGCTCTCGGCTATTCATTTGCCGCAGGTACATCTGATGGTCCTGGTGTAATGAACTTTACACAGCATGACTCGGATCCGTCAAACACATCGCCTATCTGGCGCGCCGTCTCACATCTTCTCAAGAGACCATCTGAGGAGCAGCGTGTCTGTCACGGAGCCAAGCCGATCCTGCTTGATGTTGGCGAGCTGTGTCATCCTTATCCCTGGACACCAAATGTAGTGGATGTCCAAGTATTGCGAGTTGGCCAACTTGTTATCATTGTTAGCCCTGCTGAAGCCACAACTATGGCCGGCCGTCGTTGGAAGCACGCCGTAGCTGATGCCTGTGCTGCTATGTTTCGGGATGAAAACGCAAAAAATCCACCCCCGATTGTCGTTTTGGGCGGGCCGGCTAACAGCTACACACACTATGTTACAACGGAAGAAGAATACAGCGTACAACGCTACGAAGGGGCATCCACACTATATGGGCCGCACACACTTGAGGCATATATGAATGTCACGCTGTCTTTCCTGCCATATCTAGCAGCCTCCTCTGTGGAACGGCCGCCACACGAGGCCGATTCATATCCACCGGACAACAGCAACCGCTCACTTTCTTTTATTACAGGCGTTGTGCGGGATGGAACACCGCCATTCAAATCGTTTGGAGATGTGACGCAGGATGTGCAACGTTTTTATCGAATTGGTGACTTGGTTGAAAGCAAATTTGTTGGTGCAAACCCACGCAACAATTTGCGTTTGGAAGGAACTTACGCATCTGTCGAAAGGCGTATATCAGGTGTCGACGGAGAGTCATGGATGACAATACGGGACGACAGTGACTGGAGTCTTGTTTATCGTTGGCGACGAGTAAGCGAGGTCCTTGCAACCAGCGAGGCCGAGATCATCTGGGAAACGGAAGACTGGGCAGAGCCGGGGACCTATCGTATTCGCTACCGAGGTGATGCTAAGAACATAGGGGGCGCAATTATGCCTTTTGAAGGCATGTCGAGCCCCTTTGTTTTGACATAGCATTTTGGGTGGTTAGAAACATTAGTAATATTACAAGGTGATGGGAGCCTGGATTTCAAGGCATTAACTCCGATGATAGAAACACTAAAAGGACACGAAGCAAGGATGCAAGAGAGAGCACAACAAAAGCATTACAGACGAAACAGTTTACATTCACGACAATGGATCCATATTCGGCCGAAGGTGAGCTGATCAACATTCATAATCACTTCCATCAGGGTCAATTCCAGGAAGTGATCGATTACAATACCTCAACGTTGTCTCCTGAAAATGCACTGGCTGCCCGTCTGCTCGTGCTGAGGTCGCGCATTGAGCTTGGCGAGGCCGAAGATGTCCTGACAGAAGTGAAGGCCGAGACAGACCCGGCACTACAGGCAGTTGGAGCTCTTGCGGATCAGAGCGCTGGACGCAGTGAGGCAGCAGTTGCTACAATTGAGAAACTTGCTGTCACTGCTGGTGACAACCCGGCAGTGCAGGTTATCGGAGGAACTGTCCTGCAGGCAGCTGGGAAGTCGGAGGAAGCACTTGCCCTTCTTTCTCAGCACGATAGTAACCGTTCGTCAACCCATCCTTTCAGTACCCCAACAGAGTCACGCTCTAGTTATTGAGAGAACCTTGTACGCTGACAATTTATCTATGCTTTATAGTTGATGCGGTCGCTTTGATTGTCCAAATTTATCTACAACAAAATCGTAACGATCTTGCTCTGAAGGAGGTCGCAGCAGCCCGGCGATGGGCGCAAGACTCGCTACTGGTGAACCTAGCCGAATCTTGGGTGGGCGTGCGCCTAGGTGGCGAGCGGTACCAACAGGCCTTCTACGTTTTCGAAGAATTGGCACAGGCTCCATCTTCCTCTTCGGTACGCACGCTGGTAGCACAAGCTGTGTCCGAATTACATCTTGGCCGTACCGAAGAAGCACAGGCAGCATTGGAACAGGCCCTGAAGACCGATGCTGGCTGTGCTGATGCAATTGCCAACATGCTGGTTTTGAATACCCTTTCTGGGAAGAGCTCAGCGGAGCTGACAACGTGCGCACCTTCTCGCCCACCTCTCTCCTGTTTGTTTTTAGACCTTACTGACTATTTATGCAGCAGCTTGAAGAAAACAAACCCGCAACATGCGTTCCTTACAGATTTCGAGGAGAAGAGTGCCTTATTTGAAAAGGCCGCAGCCAAATACCAACCCAAGATGGCTGCATAGTCGCGATCGGAGCGTGTTCATGAAAGCTCCTATATATTGTCTGCGTGCTTTTTCCTGGTAAAAACACCACGAAACAAAAAGCGCTCTGATGTGTTGAAAGCCGCTGGGACCTGTGAGGGTAGTTTTCGTGAGGGAAACAACAATTTCTGGACCATTTCATAACCGTATATTTGTAAACTGCCCTCGTGAAGGTGTCCTACCTCGTGTCATGCCCTTAATATCGACTTATCCTGATAAGGATTAATCTTAATACTTTGTACGGAGTACAGAGGTAAGATACTCCGTACGGAGTACTTACGACGCAATAGCCAATTGCGGGGTTGTCTACTACGGCTCTAAAGCTGAGCCAAGCCCCTCCATAGCTCAGCCCCGTCCCAGCTCCTTATTTTTCAAGCATTTCCTTGACAAGCCCCCTTTTAATACCGGAAACCCACGCCTGTTGCCTGCGTTTCCGTGAACAGGCCACACTGGACCAACTTGCAGCGGCAGCATACGAGCAAGAATACAACAATATAAATTACGGAGTACACCGTACTCCGTAACAGCGCCCTTCCGTTTAAGCAGACGGAAACGGACTGGATGAACGAACGACCAAGAGGCAAAACTCACCTGACCGCAGGAGCTTTGAAGGATCCATCCGTGTGCACCAATGTGCATTCGACGTGCATACGTGTTCCATCTTCTACAAGCGTGGCTCAGCAGCGAAATATTATATGACGTTCTTCTGACCCGACGTCTCTTTATTACCCCCCCCAATCCCCTCTGCAATTCCCGCACGTCCCTAGTTTCGACATTGAAAACAGCTCCTGCACACAACAAACATAATAACCAAGGGCTAACTTGTTGCACACACTTTGTATGGTCATCATTTTTATGTTGATGATTCGAGAAACACACACCGCCTAAGCAAGTTCGACGACAAGCATAGGAACACTAGCTACCGTTTGCTCATGCGAATATGGTCCGAATTCTTCCCAGTCGCCTCAAACCTTCCGGGAATTCCGCGGTCAGCTCTGCAACAAACAGCCGTAGTGCTAGCCCCTTACGGAACAAGATGGATTCAACAGGCTCTGATGGGGCACGGGATACTGGGCTTTGCCTCAATGTGGTTATTTTGAGGGTAGGCCTCTGTTCAGCAAGATACACATCTGATACACAGCTTAGTACTTACGTATACCATGACCAGGCTCGGGATCTTGCTGCAAAAGATCGTGGCGGCACGTCTGACCCGGTACGTCTGACTATCTGAGATTGCCGAATCTAAGAAGCAACAGGAGGAAGCAGAAAAGCATGGCACATTTGGACGGGAGAGGGGTGGCATTAACACAGTCCACTGACAAACAAATGCCTCCTTCTCCAGTATCTCGTCCTCACTCTTGGCGATGCCAAGCATGTGACTCACTCTGTGCCGAAGACACTGAACCCAGAATGGAACGAAATCTGCCGGTTGCCGATAAACGGAATCCCCAGTTTGGTGCTCGATGTCTGCTGCTGGGATAAGGACCGGTTTGGTAAAGACTACCTGGGCGAATTCGACCTGGCCCTCGAGGAGATTTTCATGAACGACAAAGCGGAACAAGAGCCACGTTGGTTTCCCTTGAAGAGCAAGCGTCCGGGGAAGAGGACTAGCATTGTGTCTGGCCAAGTTCTCTTGCAGTTTACGCTGCTAAGCAGTTCCGATAAGACCATGTCGGACCAGCAAGTCTTGGAGAAGTTTAACAATTTTGTAAAGACGGCGTCGGATGCCGAGTTATCGCCATTTCGCAATGCTGTTCCAATCGTACCAGCCCCCAAGACATCGCCAAAAACAAGCCTAACTCCAACCACCCCAACAATGTCATTGAGCCGCCGGCTGACAGATCATGACGAAGACGAGGATGAAGATGCATATGACGATGAGATCCCACCCGAGGATGAGGACTCCAGTAAACCGGAAGCCGTCGAAAAGAGAAAAAAGCGCCTGCGCATCAAAGGGCTAAAAAGGAAGCGACGCAACAACCCATACGAATTTATCAACGCAAGCGGTGATGTGCTTGGTATCATCTTTCTGGAAATCAAGAACATCACCGACTTGCCCCCGGAATCTAATTTCACCAAGACGAGTTTCGACATGGATCCGTTTGTTGTGGCCTCCTTAGGAAGGAAGACGTTTCGCACCAAGAAAATTCATCATAGCCTCAACCCGATATTCAACGAGAAGATGATCTTCCAAGTTCTGGGGAACGAGCAATCATACTCTTTCGCGTTCACTGTCATCGACCATGACAAGTATTCTGGGAATGATTTCATCGCTTCTGCATCGCTGCCTATCAAGGAGCTTATTGACAGAGCCCCCCGAGCTGATCCTGAGACAGGATTGTACGAGCTAGGCGATCTTCCTGAATATGTACCGATATCCCAGCGGGGACGTTTCAAGCGCCTTGGACTCTCCCGTTCATCGTCGGCGCAGAGTTTGGCAAAGTCGGGCCGATCAAGCAACAACAAGACGGGGTCCGGAGTACAGCTGCCGGTGGCCAGTTCCACCAGCACAAGTGCGTCGGAGCTCGACAGCCAAGTCCCGGCAATTTCCGGTGCTACGGATGTGCCCACGCTACTGGACAAGGCAGGCCTGGCTTTGGCATCTGCTCAATCGTCCACAACTCTTTCTGACGCCGCTGGTGTCTCTGAACAGACCACACGTGACAATACTTGCTCTGCAGATGTTGTTACCAACCAGGCTGCAGCGGGAGAGACTCCCAGGGATGGAGACGAGCAAGATTTCAAGATGTTTACGCTCCCGCTGAAGATGAAGAATCTAGAGAAATGGGAGGACAAGCACAACCCACAGCTCACGATTCGTGCCAAATACATGCCATATCCCGCTTTGCGCCAACAGTTCTGGCGTGCCATTTTGAAGCAATACGACACGGACGAGAGCGGACGCATCAGTAAAGTCGAGCTGAGCACAATGCTGGATACACTTGGTTCAACTTTACACGAATCAACAATTGACAGCTTCTTCCAGCGATTTGCCAACAAGACATCCGGTGGGAGCTCAAGCGAGGATGAAATATCAGATTTGGCTCTTGACGAGGCTGTCATCTGCCTGGAAGACCAGCTGGACCCAAAGCCCAAGATACGAACCTCTAGCTTAGCTAGTTCTGTTGACAAGACTGGATTTCTTTCCGTGCCATCCCCGGCAATGGCAGTTGCGGATGACACGTCTACGCTACCATCTGGAATGGCTGATGTGCCACCGACTACCGGTGCATTGGCTATCCCAGGGACTCCACAGGCCGAGGAGGGAGACTTGGCGAGTCGTGACGACCTTAGCGACAGAGGCGAAGAGCATGTGGTCGAGATTCGTGAATGTCCAATTTGCCACCAACCACGGCTGAACAAACGCAAGGATGCAGACATAATCACACACATTGCTACGTGTGCCAGCCAAGACTGGCGCCAGGTCAACAACCTAGTCATGGGAGGATTTGTGACAGCCAGTCAGGCACAGAGAAAGTGGTATTCCAAAGTGATCACCAAGATTTCGTATGGTGGGTATCGTATAGGAGCCAATTCGGCCAATATTTTGGTACAGGATCGCATCACCGGGCAGATCAATGAGGAGAAGATGAGTGTGTATGTTCGGCTTGGAATCCGGCTTCTTTACAAGGGATTACGGTCAAACAACATGGAGAACAAGAGAAGTCAGTACCAGCCCTTGCTTCTCTACCTGCCATTCTGCTGACACCATTGAATAGTCCGAAAGTTACTCAAGGGTCTCAGCATCAAACAGGGAAAGAAATACGATGACCCGGCAACCAAGGCAGAAATTCAAAAGTTTATCGACTTTCATAAACTTGACATGTCTGAAGTTCTCTTGTCTGTGGACGAGTTCAAGAACTTCAATGAATTCTTCTACCGAGCGCTGAAACCCGGAGCACGGCCGCCGTCAGCACCAAACAACCCCCACATCATCCTTTCACCTGCCGACTGTCGATCTGTGGTTTTCAACCGTATAGACACAGCGACCAAAATTTGGATCAAAGGGAGAGAGTTCTCTGTCAGACGCCTCCTTGGCAGTGCTCCTTCTGAAGATGTCAGCCGCTATGAGAACGGGTCTCTTGGGATTTTCCGGTTAGCCCCGCAGGATTACCACCGCTTCCACATCCCCGTGGATGGCGTACTTGGCCGGCCCCGGTTGATTGCCGGGGAGTATTACACAGTCAATCCCATGGCTATCCGATCAACTTTGGATGTATATGGAGAGAATGTGCGTGTCATCGTCCCTATCGAGAGCGACGTACACGGTAAGGTCATGGTTGTGTGTGTCGGCGCCATGATGGTGGGCAGTACAGTTATCACTCGACAGGAGGGTGAGCGTGTAAAACGTGCCGAAGAGCTGGGCTATTTCAAATTTGGTGGTAGTACAATTGTGCTGCTCTTTGAGGAGGGCCGCATGAGGTTTGATGATGACCTCATAGAGAACTCGAATGGTGCTCTAGAGACTCTGGTAAGCGACAACCCTTATCTCCTCTGTAAATAAAAGGCTGACATGACCAGGTTCGCGCAGGAATGTCGGTTGGGCACTCACCAAACGAGCCAAAGTGGAGAGCAGATATGCCCAAGGACGAGAAGGAGGTGACAGAGCAGGATAAGTTGGAGGCCAAGCGGCGCATTCAAGGCAGTTCTTCGACTGAGGACAACTCACCAGAGGATAGCGGCGGAGATGAAATTTCGTGTACGCCTGGAGAGGCGCGCTTCTGAGAAAAGCAAGGAGAAAGGAAGAAAAATTTTGATGTTTTGATGCTTTCGTATGATCAAGAAACACAATTCAACCGGGACATATGTGAAGTAGAAAGTCAAGGAATTGAATTTGACAGCTGCCCACCCGTGCATGTCCCGTAAAGGAGTAACAGTTAATAACATAAAACGCTCGTATCAACGATTGTAGTGCACCTGCACGTAATCGTCCGCGGAATTATTCAGCTAAAAAGATACAACGATACGAAGTATAGAAGGTGCTTTGAACTTGGCTATGAAACATGCCCCGAAAACTCTATGCTGGACAAACAAAACGCCAGTTCCCCAAACCCAAGATGTATGTCATGCCCCAATATTTCCAATTCCTGAATTGCTAACCACGAAAGGATCATTATGTTGTAGCAGGAAGTGCCCTCTCTCGGAAGTTGACCACTGTATTCTGTGTGCTAGGCCGCAATGCTAATCGTTGCTTTCTGAACTGCGGCCACTATCCATTGAACGCTTTTGGCCCGATATGGAAATAGAGCGATGCAATGCGGGTGGCTGACAGTTGGGGAGGGCAGATGCAGACATGTGGTAATAGTACTTGCTGGCACTTCTGCGGCCTGTATCTAAAGGCTGTTGTTTCTGCTCAGGCGAGTCGTGTGAAGTGTGGGATTGACGCCAAGAAGCATATATTTGCTTGCACAAATGTGCAGACATGGTGTAGGTAGGAGACATGTCGTTTAGATTGGCTTGCCGAATTGTGAAAGCTTGAGATTGTAATCGTGGCCGGCATAAGAAGCTGGTTGATGGCTGAGAGGAGCGGGAAACAAGCAAGCTTACATATACTCCGTACGGAGTAGGATATCCCGCTAATACTTTGGCGTGGGTCAGCTGTTGTGGTGCACCACCACCGTTCGTTTGCGCGTCATCGTATCATGGCTTTTCATTGGTCAAAATGCAGTTTTCAGATGGCCCGTCCATTCTGCCCCCCACTCCTCACTGGGAAGTGGAACGAGGTTGCCCCTCCATAAGTAAAAAATGGCATGATCGAAGCCGCTGGCTAGAGGTGTTGTGGAACGATAAACCTGCCTGAAAGGCCGGAATGGCAGCCGCAAATTTTACCGACACAAATACTGATAGATGCATATTGGTGGGATCTAGTTAGTTACCCCGTTTAGCGAAATAAGAGGTAATCTTTCGGTTGCCGCCATTTGGTTTTCGTTGGTTTTCGGGGTCATCTGTTTTGTTTTTCTTATTTGCGTGGCGGTTGGCTCCCATATCTTTTTGGACAGCGTCGTAATGATCCGTGGTAGCAATTATTATGCTAGCCTTGCGTTTTGCAGTGACTGGGGATGC
The DNA here is from genome assembly GCA_002215975.1 of Dryadomyces quercus-mongolicae. Taxonomy (NCBI): domain Eukaryota; kingdom Fungi; phylum Ascomycota; class Sordariomycetes; order Ophiostomatales; family Ophiostomataceae; genus Dryadomyces; species Dryadomyces quercus-mongolicae. The sequence continues at coordinate 131,575 of NIPS01000009.1, forward strand.
GGATGGACCTGATGCGGTGGCATTTCCACCGTCCATGCCTGTCTTTGCCTTGTAAATTTCCCAGGACCCCGAAGCAACACAACTCGCCTTTTCCTTTTTGTTGGATCTGAAAGCATTGGAAATGGTGGCCCTGTGGGCACTGCTGGCCACGGGGATGATATAACTTGGCGAGCTGCGGCCTACCTTATTCACGTCTTGGCTAACCACATCGACGTCCAAAAGCGGCCCTTTTTCAGGCCAAGGCTGAAGCAATGATTGGAGCTCGTCAGACCATTGATTTCGTAATGGGTCGAGCCACACTTTTAAGGCGGTTGAAGCGAAATCGAATATGACGGGCATGCGGTCGTGCACAAATCGCATTTGTTCGCTGGAGTCTGTCGTGATGATTGTGTACGTATACACCAATTTCCTGGAGCTACCATCCTCTCCGTCAAGCAAGGCGCAGTCCCACAACCCTGCAAATAGAAGAGGACGGCCATCATGTCGACGAATGTAGTATGGCACCCGATTTTTGGGACCAGCTTTGCGCCATTCGAAGAATCCCTGGGCTACAACCACGCAGCGCTTGTGCCCACGCATCGACGCCCATATACCGCCCTGAGCAAGTGAATCTGACCGACAGTTGATTGTTTTGAGCATCGACGAATAGTTTGGCCGACGCTTCACCCAAGACGGAACAAGCCCCCATTTCATAGCTTGTAATTTGTAATTTTGGTTTTTGTGTTCGGAAACATGCTCCGGTTGTTGCGTGTCTTCTTCGGATCTTCTGGAGACCACTGCCCGGCAGACAAGGCCTTGATATCCTGGGGCGAGGTTGTATGTTGGCTGAAATGTGTTCTGGTCGTCATCAGGAGGTACATTTTCAACTGGGACTCCATTTTCTTCCAGAACGCGGCAGACTTGGTCGTAGCGCTGATGAGACATTAGCAAGTCACTAGAAGGTGCGCATTAATATTTTAAACTCACCAATGCCAACACGTACCGGCCACACATGGTTGTGTTTATGTTCTAGGTTACGTGCGCCCTTGATTCATAGAAAGTTGGTATTGCACATTACTCCGTAGATCATGTGATAATTTCGGGGAACATTTAATATGCTTGCTTACTAAGTACTTTCATGGCATTGGCATATTATATTTTACTCCGTAACGTAAGTGCATAGCGAGTGGACATACATAGCGAGTGGACACCCCAACTCCCTCCGTACAATGTTTTGCCTTCAGACACCAATTACTCAACCAGCAACTATGGCCGCGCAACAAAAAGAAGCACAAATACAGCTTGCCCTCCAAGCTCTCCAAAACGACCAAGAACTTAGTGTTCTTGCTGCTGCAAAGATCTTCTCGGTTCCTCGTACGACACTCGTACGCCGAAGAAATGGTACGACTGCTCGCATTGACAGCGTGCCTAATTCTTCCAATCTAACTCTGTTAGAAGAGGACGT